>JAVTVY010035258.1:0-14897 GCA_036873755.1 Hanleya hanleyi | reverse complement strand
AGTGCACTCTGTCGAGGACCGCTTCTGTGGACTCGTTCAGGATCTGGCGTCGCCCCTCGTTGTTGTCGCCATCTGCAAACATGGACCGGACCACTTCTCGGTAATCCGTGAGTGAATTAACCACGGTGGCATGCTGTAAAATGCGAGTCGCATAGGGCTGGATCTCCGTCATGGCTCTGCAACCGTAGAAATGAAGGTGTAGGATCCAGAGGGACGTGTTTTATAGACCAGTCACACATGCGCGCCTAGACGTCGGGTGTAGTCCGTGATACGTACTATTCTGATGGGTTAGTCCAAAAAAGGGAGCAACAACAACAACACAGATTACAGTCAATCCTTTTTATTATGCGTGAACATCATAGGAATGCATGTACTGACCTGCCTGTGGGGGTTTCCCACAATGGCGTTCACCTTCGTGTCTTTTCGGGTACGTCCGTGTCTTTTCGTTAAAGTGCGTGTATTTTCGGTAAAGTCCGTGTCTTTTCGGATCGGTGACGTCCGTGTCTATCATCCGGGTACTTCGCGTCTGCGCAATGCGGCTCAGTCGTATACCAGTACACCAGTACAGTCTCGATCCTCGACTTGGATTACCAGCTAGCGTGCTATAAAAGGGAAGCGACCTTGCCGTTTCATCAGACAGTCTGTCAACCACCAAGATGTTCACTTGTACTACTTGCCAGAAGCAGTTTACTCGCCCAGAAGATTTACGACGCCACGAGGCCTCCAGCCACAACGGTGCACGACATACTTGTATAACCTGCACACGGTCATTTAATCGGGAGGATCATTTACTGCGCCACGAACGCTCAGTCCACGAGGGCGCGACGGAACAATGTAAGGATTGTGGTGAACTCTTCAAACGATGCAGTCAGTTAAGACGGCATCAGCGTTTGATTCATGGTCCGTCTCCACGGTTTTGGCGACAACTTCCTACTGAAGAGGAGCCGCGGAAGGTCAGACCCAGTGAAGATAAGCCCGCGGAGACGAACGCCACTGGTGATGCGATGACGGAGAGCCCGCCTATACCCACAGTTGGGAAGAGCCTGGATTTCCAGCCGGACCCCACCGTTACGGTTTCAAGTCATACGTCATACATCGAACATTTTCTGGACGAGCCCATAAATGTTCCTAGCGATCTCTTATCCGAATATCATCCAGAGAGTGACATCTCTCGGCGCCATTGGACCATGACACGGCACTGTTTCCACCGTCATCGCCCTATTCAAGATATCTACAATTTCTCACTGACCAAGCTCACCCGTCTACGCAGCTACGTGGAAACCATCTTCAATGACCAACCTACGGCCTTCACATTAAATGTAGCATTTGGGTTCATCTTATGCCATAAGGTGACGGGTGAATTGCGCTATTTCTATTCCAGTGCCATCCACCCAGTGTACGACCAACCGTTTACCATCATTCACCGGAGGTCACTAGAGATGATGCTGGACCAAGTGGAACAACTGGATGCCTTGAGATGGGCCCAACAACAACGACCCAGCACACAATGGGTGGTGAAGAGGGTGACCAAGACGACCAATCAACCCATCGGGTGAATGCGTCACCCATGCACTGATGAATACCATAACATGCCGTACATACTCTCTATATCTACATGCTGATCATTGACTTGAGCTCAGTAAACACTTGTGCCTGATGTGACGGTGCGTTGAATAATAAAACACGGTGTTTGATATTTCGAATGCGAACATACTAAACATACCCAGGGCGGCTCCCCCAGCCTGGGTATGATGTAACATTGGGGATAATAAACTGTATGAACATTGCTGAACTTGTCGTTATTCATTTACCAGCCGCCATCTTAAACCCACCACCCACCACCACAGGCCGCCATCTTAAACCCACCACCCACCACCACTAGCCGCCATCTTAAACCCACCACCCACCACCACAATCCGCCGCCATGTTAAACCCACCACCCACCACCACCAGCCGCCATCTTAAACCCACCACCCACCACCACAATCCGCCATCTTAAACCCACCACCCACCACCACAATCCGCCGCCATCTTAAACCCACCACCCACCACCACAATCCGCCATCTTAAACCCATCACCCACCACCACAATCCGCCGCCATCTTAAACCCACCACCCACCACCACAATCCGCCATCTTAAACCCACCACCCACCACCACGCACATCAGCCGCCACAACACCTATAGATTATGTTTATTACTAGGACGTCAGCGAAATACTAGTACCCATCCTCCGTATGGCAGAACTGTACAACCCAGTGGGCCACCGCGCATGCGCAGAATGACGCTATTTCAAATCCGCTAGTCCAGTCAGATGCCCCTTCACCTAAGCTTCACTTGGATACCTCATACGACCCCATTGCACCATTATTGGCTTCGCTAGCTCCCAACACGGCTATGTGCATACCCCTTGGGCCACCGCGCATGCGCAGAATGACGCTATTTCAAATCCGCTAGTCCAGTCAGATGCCCCTTCACCTAAGCTTCACTTGGATACCTCATACGACCCCATTGCGCCATTATTGGCTTCGCTAGCTCCCAACACGGCTATGTTCATACCCCTTGGGCCACCGCGCATGCGCAGAATGACGCTATTTCAAATCCGCTAGTCCAGTCAGATGCCCCTTCACCTAAGCTTCACTTGGATACCTCACTCGACCCCACTGGACCAGTAGTCACTCCCCTAGCTCCCAACACGTCTATTTTCATACCCTTGGGCCACCGCGCATGCGCAAAATGGTGACAACGCCCAAGCCGCTAGTCCAGTCAGATGCCCCTTCACATAAGCTTCACTTTGATACCTCACTCGACCCCATTGGACCATTATTGGCTTCGCTAGCTCCAACACGGCTATTTTCATACCCTTCGGCCACCGCGCATGCGCAGAATGACGCTAGTTCAACCCCACACCCAGCCCATTACATGCCGCCTCACATAGGCTTCACACTGATACCTCACTCGACCCCACTGGACCAGTAGTCACTCCCCTAGCTCCAACACGGCTATTTCCATATCCTTAGGCCACACGAGTTGTCTCCCTTGCGTCAATGTGTGCAGATGGCGCTACGGTCGACGCCGTGATATGGAAAGGGCATCCCCACACCATCCTGGAGCCGCCATTTTGTTTGTTGTTTTCTTGCGGAGATACACGGGACAATAAACACTCGACCCTAGGGTGGTACAGATGCTAGACTGATCCTATTAACATGGTACAACACCTATAGATTGTGTTTATTACTATTATATGGCTTAGAGGTTTTTTTGAGGGTAATGTGAGGGTTTTTTCTCCCCGTGACGTCCCCACCGCCTCGTTTGCTCCCTTGCGCCGTCTAAAAACACCGCCATTTTACAAGTAATTAATTAAAATTAATTAATTAATTAATTAATTTATTAGTACCCATCCTCCGTATGGCAGAACTGTACAACCCAGAACAAGTCTAGACATGCCTTGATCACGTGATCGTCATGGGGAAACCCCCACTGGGGAATCCCCCAACGATCACATGATCGTCACGTGATCAAGTTCCGCCCCAAATACTCCCCAGGGAGGAACAAAAAAGTAGGTCAATACGCGCTGTAATCACGTAACACTACTACTGAGCTGTCCATCTAGCCTGGTAAACGTTGGCCCTATGTTATGTACTGACGAGATATTATCTCGTTACTGACCAGATATTATCTCGTCAGTATATATAACATAAAGCCAGCGTTTACCAGGCTAGCTTTCCATCTCACAAAATTGAAAGCACAAAGATGGAGAGCTCTACATCGCTCCCGTATTCGAGCTTTAAATTTCGCAAAAATTGAAAGTAGAAAGGTGGAGAGCTCTACATCGTCCCCGTATTCGAGCTTTAAATCTCGCAAAATTGAAAGCACAAAGATGGAGAGTTCTACATTGCTCCCGTATTCGAGCTTTAAATCCAGCAAAATTGAAATTAGAAAGGTGGAGATCTCTGCATCGCTCCCGTATTCGAGCTTTAAATCTCGCAAAATTGAAAGTAGAAAGGTGGAGAGCTCTACGTCGCTCCCGTGTGCGAGCTTTAAATCTCGCAAATTTGAAAGCACAAAGATGGAGAGCTCTACATCGCTCCCGTATTCGAGCTTTAAATCTCGCACAATTGAAATTAGAAAGATGGAAAGCTCTACATCGCTCCCGTATTCAGGCTTTAAATCTCGCAAAATTGAAATTAGATGGGTGGAAAGTACTACATCGCTTCCGTAGTCGAGCTTTAAAGCGCGCAAAATTGAAATTAGAAAGGTGGAACGCTCTACATCGCTCCCGTATTCGAGCTTTAAATCTCGCACAATTGAAAGTAGAAAGGTGGAAAGCTCTACATCGCTCCCATATTCGAGCCTTAAATCTCGCAAAATTGAAATTAAAAAGGTGAAAAACTCTACATCGCTCCCGCATTCGAACTTTAAATCTCGCAAAATTGAAATTAGAAAGGTGGAAAGCTCTATATCGCTCCCGTATTTGAACCTTTAATCTCGCAAAATTGAATTAGAAAGGTGGAGAGCTCTACATCGCTCCCGAGTAGTATAGGAAGTGCATTTCAGGTCACATTGGTCGCCGCACTCATGCGCGGGAATCGCCGCCGGAAGTGCGCCGGTCACGTGGTTTGGTGCGCAGGTCACAGAGATCAAGTTCACTATAGTTCCGGCACTTCTGGTCACGTGACCTTTGTATTCTTCCGCGGGGATGCGTTCCGGCGGTGCTTCGGTTGCCGGAACAAGCCTCCACGAAGAGAAAGAAGTCCCGAGATTTCAAATAGGCGGGTTTTCGTGAGAATCATCGGGAATGTTCGGAAATCTTCGGCAATCTCCGGGAATATAATGTTCGGCCATCTTCGGCAATGTCCGGGAATATAGTGTTCGGTCATCTCCGGTCCTTTCCGGGAGAATATATAGCCTTTATCCGCCCTTCCGAAGCATCAACGGTATTCCACAGGGTCCCCGACAATATCGCCATCTATTTGCCCATGTTAAATGACCAGTGGGAAACCCTCAGTTTCTCCATACAGTGGGAGAATGGAAAGAGTCCCAGCGGGAATTGAACCCGGGTCGCTTTATCTAGAAGCAAATTCGTTATCCATTACACCACGAGTCATATGCTACAAACCATGGTTGAAAATAGCATATATATATCTACCAGATATTATGGGAAATTTACCCCTTATCATTGCGGTATGGGTTGTGGGATCTTGTTTTTCACGTCTCACCACGTAGAACACGATGAGCGGGGTCCCGAAGCGATTGGTTGAAATTTTTTGAAAAAGTCACTGTGCGCATGCGTAGTGGGTAAATAGCGCTGGGTGGACATTTTGGGGCCTATGCGAGCCCCTAGTGGTCCGATTGGGTCGAGTGAGGTATCATTGTAAAGCATACGTGGAGGAGCATCCGGCGGAAGGGGAGTGACGTGAAACTGACGGCATTCTGCGCATGCGCAGTAGACAAAGATTATGGAAATAGACGTTTTAGGATCGAGAGGGGTCCCTAGTGGTCCGATTGGATCGAGATAGGTATCTATATGAAGCATACGTGGAGGAGCATCCGACGGGATGGGTGTGACGTGGTCATTCTGCGCATGGGCAGTAGTCAAAGTGTAAGGAAATAGACGTTTTGGGGTCGAGCTGGACCGCTAGTGGCCCGATTGGGTTGAGTGAGGTGTCAAAGTGACGCGCTCCTCCAGTGCGAGCAAGTGATGGGTGGGTGCATGTAAAATTAAGATTTGTCCCGAAAATATAAAAAGCGGAACACGGACTTCACCCCTAAAATAGGGGAAAGCCCGTATCAACCATGCCCAAAAGGGCTAATATCGGTCTCCGGCTTATCGGGGCCTGCCAACAGAGGCTGGGTGGGATAATGGGTGCACATAAAATGAGGATTTGTCCCGAAAATATAAAAAGCGGAACACGGACTTTACCCCTACAATAGGGGAAAACTCATAACAAGATGTTCTAGAGGTCTGGGAAGTAAGACCTATAGTAATAAATATAATCTATAGATGTTGGACGATGTTATTATGATCAGTCTAGCATCCGTGCGACCCCAGGGTCGAGCGTTTATTGTCCAGTTTGCACAATGAAACAAAAATAATGGCGGCGCTTGCTGTGGGAATCCGCCTCTGGAGGCAAGGAAGACAACTCTGACTGGGCGAACCATCTGTGGCGCAAAATTTCGGGTCATCTCCCCTGATTCGAACATTCGCATCTATACGGGAAATGCCTGTATGGGGTATAGGGGTGGTCATTTTTTGTGACTTTTACAATAGGTTGTGGGGTCTTATTTTCTTCGTCTCACCACGTAGAACACGATGGAAAGGATTTCGGAGCTAAGCGGTGAAATTTTTCGAAAAGTTCACGGAGGTCTGGATAGGCTCATGGATAGGTCCATACTGGGCAACTCACACAACTCACTCATGGGTTGTGAGATCTTGTTTTTCACGTCTCACCACGTAGAACGCGATGGACGGGGTCTTGAAGTTAAGCGATGAATTTTTTTGAAAAAGTCACTGTACGCATGGGTAGTGGGTAAATAGCGCTGGGGTGGACGTTTTGGGGTCTAGGTGAGCCCCTAGTGATCCGATGGGGTCGTATGGGGTGTTATTTTGAAATTCTCGTGGAGGAGCATGAGACTGCACTAATGAATCGTCCGTTTTCAATATTCTGCGCATGCGCAGTCTGGCCGTAATATAGAAAGCAGGCATTTTGGGGATGCGTGGGGGTGTGTTTGGGGTATAGATGGACCACTATTGGTCCGAATAGGTCGTGGGAGGTGTCTATACATTGCCTTGGTTGCATGGTTGCACACGATAGTTCTGGATAAAAAAAAGATCAAGGGGTATCCTCTAAATCAAACCAGTTATTCAACAGGTTCAGCTAGCTCATTACTCCAATCCACTAGCTGGACGGTTTGAGATGTGACATCGTTGGCATAACTTTGATGTCAGGCTGAAATCGACATCGAGAGTCAAGGCAAAAACCGCCGGCTTGGGATACCGACATGCTAATTCAAAATAACCTCGGGGAGTAAATGTTCGAGATTGAGGCAACGACTCAAGAACTCACTCGAATCACCAAAAATGTCCAAGTAAACCCTGTGCGGGGATAGCCTATAGTATTGGACCCTTCTACGGAGGGCCAATGATAGGCTGATGTAGCAACAACAACATTTTCCCAGTTATACGCCAGATTTTGAAATCGAAAACGATGCCGCGCTATGTCATCGGTCAGCTGAGACAGTCACGTGGTTGTGTATGAAGATTGGGGTGGCTCCTATAAATAGTGATCCAATGAAAATGCTCGTCTTAGTTTGAAATGGCGGAGTCGAATGCCCAATCTCTGAAGGGGAGACAGCTGGAACAGTACACTATCACTGTCTGTTAATATCTTGAATTAACAGAGAGTACTGCAGTCTATGTGCGGGGATTCACGATTTACCTGGACTTGTGAAGATGCACCAGACAGGTCTGGATATGTGGCATTCCGCTGTTCTCAATGGTTATTGGCCTTGAGGCCTGAGCCAATCAGAACGCAGTCTTAGATTTTCTCATTTCTAAAAATAGATGTTTAGAGCGCTACAAAAGCGAACAGCATTCATGCAGACAACCGCTATTTGCTATTGATTTGAAATATAGTATTTATAAAGATACCAACAAAGATTTAATACCAATAAGAGTAAGTATGCGGCCCGTAAACTACCATTTCAAACAAGCACACAATCGCCACGTTTGATGTCAGACGTCTGAATGCTTCAACGCTTCAGGTCCAATCTTCATTCTCTATTTTTGGGACCTGGATCGTTGGAGCGTTCAGATGCTCGTCAACGTTCAGCGTCAAAAACGCTTCAACGCAAGTGTGGGTGTCAAACGCTTCAACGCATCGACGTGGGAAGTTTCCTTGGGGGTTATGATTAGGCATCTTCATTCTATCGAGCCAATTTCTACGTTCCCACTTCGAACCTGCCTTGATTCATCTGACCCCTTCAGTGTTCAAAATCCGAGGTGTAAATTTCACCTACTAACGACAGAAGAACCAATCATAGCGTACATCGATTGCGAATGAAGTCACGTTGAGTGACATCATCCTCTATTAGCGGCGTCTTTCCTCCTAATAAGGTGCCCACTAATTAGGTCAGCCAATCAATAACGCTCTTGTGCGACCCATTTCGAATTTCAAATGTTTTCGAGATCAGTGATGTCTCGTGTCTATTTATAAGTTATTTGAACATTGAAGGGGTCCAGATATATCAAGGGAAGTTCGAAGTGGGAACGTAGAAATTGGCTAGATAAAATGAAGATGTGATTAGGGTACCCACGTATTTATTATACTACCCTACTTTAATGAAATTCCCATGTGTATCAACCCCGTTGTTCTCCATATAATGCTTCACACCTGCTGCACGATTGCCTACTCGCTTATGCGCAGTTGGCCCATTATATTCTAGCTCGAATGCCTGGCTCCAGGGATCTATAGTGTAGTGAAACTCCCACATCTTGCCCCCTACTGTTTTTCCATATTATGCTCCACACCTGCCTAAACAACCCGATTTGCGCTTTCCATACTACTCCGCGAACCGAAAGTGACATCATAAGTCTTGCGCGTGCGCAGTTAACATTGTTAAAATCAAAAAACGAAAAACGGACAAGTCGAGGCAATTTTCATTATTTGATTTTCATTTTTGGGACAAGTGAAACGAAAAACGAAAATTGAAAATTGACGGTCAATTTTCAATTTTTGATTTTGAGAAACCAAAAATAAAAAACGAAAATTGAAAATTGACGGTCAAATTTCAATTTTTGATTTTGAGAACACAAAAACAAAAAACGAAAATTGAAAATTGACGGTCAATTTTCAATTTTTGATTTTGAGAACACAAAAACAAAAAACGAAAATTGAAAATTGACGGTCAATTTTCAATTTTTGATTTTGAGAACACAAAAACAAAAAACGAAAATTGAATTGTGCAAGGTTTTTTGATTTTGAGAACACAAAAACAAAAAACGAAAATTGAATTGTGCAAGGTTACACGGACCAAACCAGTGTCAAAGTTTTGAGCTAAATTTATTAGACATATACATGTACCGTGAGATATTCACATTCCATACCTCTGGCTATGAAACGCATATACCGGGTATAAACAGCAAGGTTTTTGGTCGGTACTTGTATTGTAAAGTATAGTTAACATTAAACAGTTCTGGATATAAATAGATCAAGAGGTTTCCACTAAATCAAACCAATCATGAAATCACCTGATCACGCCAATCTGCTGCGAGGTATGAGATGTGATAGATTTGAATTTCATCGCCTGCCAAACGACTTCGATGTCAGGGTGAAATCAACATCGGAAGTCAAAGCAAAAACCGCAGGCTTGGGATACCGACATGCTAATTCAAAACAAGCGGGGGTGATGAAATGTACGAGATTGTATAATAGAGGCATCGACTCAAGAACTCATTCGATTCACCAAAAATGTTCAGGTAAACCCTCTGCGAGGATTTAGGATTTACCTGGGCTTTTGAAGATGCCCAAACACAGGTACCGGTACACGATTTATACATCGTCACAAAACAATATTCGTGACGACACATCACAGATTGTTCGTTATCATTTTCCGTAATTAATGCTGAGTTTACGTACCGGTATGTTGAAATAAAAGCGCCGGATCAGACGCTTTCTTTTGTTGAAGCCGTTAACATCGCAATTGTCCGTAACATTATCGCAATTACTATGTTAAAAGCAAACTATGCCGATATCAGGACTTCGTGAGACTCAGTTACCTGATAGCCTCATTATCGAGTTCGCTGAAGTGGATGACCGTGGCCAATTTACATAGATTATTAAGGTCTTGGGAGTAGTATAGAGAGCAGGCATTTTGGGGGTTCGTTTGTGAGTGACTGAGAGACCATTCTTGGTCCTAATAGGCCGTGTAGGGTGTGAAATTGAATGGTATTGACAACGATTTGAGGCATGTCCACGTCATCTGTGACGCTATCAGTAGAAGTAGTAGCCAAAGTGGGCATTTTAGGGGTGTGTGGTGGTGTGTTTGGGGTAGAGATTGACCATCCGTGGTCCAAATGGCCCGTGAGGCGTGCCCAACCCCCGTCTTAACGCATGGACGCACTAACGATAGTAAGTGAGCGAATGCGTGCGCGCGTGTGTGTGTGTGTGTGCGTGTGTGTGTGTATGAGTGTGTGCATGTGTATGTTTGTTTGTGTATGTGTGCGCGGTTGTATGTGCATGTGTGGTTACGTGTGTGTGTGTGTATTCGTGTTTGTGTGCGTGCGTGTATGCGTGTGTGTGCGTGTGTGTGTGTTTGTGTGTGCGCGCGCACGTGTGTGAGAGCATTGTGCTTAGCCGTTTCTCTTTCGGAAGACATGGAGGCTCTGAAGAGCCGTTCTTTTTTGTCGCTGTAAGACAGAACTGTCATTGCCACAGCGTCAGGGTCAATAGGGCAAAGACCATGGTGAGGCCAACGAGCCATCGCTGGTTCCGGCGTGAGCGGTCGTGGGCCATAGCCCGGGCATCAAGGATGGCTGTCATAGTCCAGTAGTGGTGGGTGATAGCACACCTCTCCATCGAATCGACTCTGTCGAGGACCGCTTCTGTGAACTCTTCCAGGATCTAGCGTCGCCCCTCGTTGTCGTCGCCATCTCCAAACATGGACCGAACCACTGCTCGGTAACCCGTGAGTGAATTAACCACGGTCGCATGCTGTGAAGTGCGAGTCGCATTGGGATGGTTCTCCGTCATGACTCTGCAACAGCAGGAATGGGGGTGTGGGGCCCAGAGGGACGTGTTTTATAGACGATGTCACACATGCGCGCATTTACGTAGCTCTATGGGTGTAGTCCAATAAGAGAACAACAACAACAAGGAGTACAGGTCAATCAGTTTATTATCCCCTCCATCACAGCACACCCACGTTGGGGGCCGCTATGGGTGTGTTTACAATTCACTTATGCTATTGTCCGTGTACTGGCCGCATTTTCGGCTGCTCTTGTCCATTCAGAAGTTAATTGTGCTGATCTAAGGCTGCTCTTGTCCAATCAGAAGCCGACCCTCAGAATACGTATAGGTCATGCTGAAGGATGAAACACAAGCTGTGGACGTCTTTCAGATTAATGGGGATCAACTGACTGTGGAGTCTGAAGACTCAACCGCAATGCTGGCATTCATGACTGGGTGCTTTATGGACCGACCGTTGATGTCGCCGTAAATTATCCTTACGATTAAACTCTACAGACCGTTTTTCCGTACTCAATTGTCATTTTATACCGTCAGAATTAAGGGACCTCGAGTATGGAACAACCTAACTACTGACCTGAAATGTACAACTTCCATATCATTATTTAAGTCACGATTAAAATATCTTTTAACTCGTAAGAATTATCACTATCAACTGTGATAAATTTCAAGATACCGTAAAATTCCACATATTCTAACTTACTCATCTACACTAATGTATAGGCATTGTTGTGATAATACCTGCTCATGTTAATGTCATATGCCACATGTATAGTAGTTACTATAATTATTGTATACATGTAATATTATCTTTGTATATATGTTACATTAATCTTTTACAAACAATAACCGATGTCTCATAGTTTCATCTTAACTATATATAAATATTTATTTACATATAATCGTGCAAAATTTAATATTTAATATATTTCTGGGATATAATAAGCCCCTAGGGGTTTTATTCCCGCCATCCGCAGCACTATATCTTTTATCATTGAAATCTACATTGTTTTTTTTATATTGCTGTTATATGGCGAATAAATCAAATCAAATCAAATTCCTGCATGTATAATCGCCAAAAGGACCTTGAGAAGTAGACTCATGGATGGGGTCAAACACCACGGGTTCCTCAACCCTCAAGCGTTCATGTCCATGGATTACACGTTGGTGAGATCTCAACTGGCTGTGTAGTGTGAAGCGGTGTCCACAATCCCCACATCGATGGCTGGATGTCTCATGGAGACACCATTCATTGCGGTGTAAACTATCCAGGCGATTAAATGTATCCCCGCAGGTCTTGCAAGTGTAATGGGATGTAGCGTCGTGGATGGTAGACCCATGGCGTTGTAAGTCATGGAGTAAAGACTTGGAGCAAGTGGTACACGTGAACATCCTGTCGTAAGTGGTTGAACGAATGTCTGTTGAAAGTGTCAGAACGTTTTTGCCTTTATAGTGCGCTAGCTGGCGATCTATTTTTAGCGCAACCGATTCAATCTGGTTCAAACCAGCTTGAACCAGTCGAAGCTAATTTCAGTTGTACTCGTCTTTCTGTGGGATTTCTCTAACATCACCACATGCATGTCCGTTCACTTATGTACATCGTCGGAAGTGACCTCATTGGCTGAAGTGACGCCAGGGCACGCATGCGCACGCGCCTGGTGATGCACCCACACCCTGTGTACGGGTTCAACTCCAGTTAGGACAAGGGGTATTCCCCTTCTCTTGCTGTATCTCCTCCAGTACACCATACCCACGCTGGGGGAGCCGCGTTGGGTATGTTTACAATTCTCGTCGGCTCTTGTCCAACCAGAAGCGGTCGTTTGAGAAAGTTCGATCTTCGGCCGTGTACGACTTGCTTTTATGGAAAGTAATACAGTATCGCTCACCAACGCCTAGCTTAAAGCTTGAACGCCCTGGTGAATTAGCCCTGAAGCTCTGATTTTCTAGATATTCCATGGAATTGTCACTAATTCAGCGAAATGCAGTGACCCTCGTCAACGCCCGTCTCTACGTCTTAACCCCCTATCCTAACGCCCTATTGCGCATAGACCAGTCAATCTGCGGGCTGGGTCACATTTGTGGGTTCGAATCCCACTTCCAACACGTACCTTTTTCGTTATACTTCGCTTTGTCGTAAAACCATTGTACAAATATAGCACTATATATGAATCATTATGATCACGATAACCAGCGTTGGTCAGGATGGCCGAGTGGTCTAAGGCGCCAGTCTCAAGATCTATGAAATTGTCTTTCCCTGAGAGTATGGGTATACTGGTCTGCAAATGCGCGCGTGGGTTCGAATCCCACTCCTGACACGCCCCATTTTACCGGTCACAATAACCAGCCGTGTGAGGTGAGCCTGACTATGGTGGTTGTTATTGGAAGTCACACCTTTTTGCACATGTGCGGTCGGGTAGTAGTAGAGAAAGAACAGATTTTGATGTGAGCGGGTCTGAATGGGCCGTGTATGGTGGGCAACGCTCGTTGGGGAGAGTCAGACCGGCTACCTGGTAGTTTGTGTGTGTGTGCGTGTGTGTCTGTGTGTGTGCGTGTGTGTGTATGACAGGGGACCATGTTGACTTCTTTCTGTCAGAAAACCGTCTCTCATCGCGATAGTATGTTCAGACACATTCAATATAACCACAACCAAGAGACAACAATTGGAGCTTGGAGCTCTTGCAGCTCGGACCTGGAAAGTGACGTCATCGCACCTGTGGTGCACCCGCATCATGGTGTACCCTATGCCCTAAGGGCTACAGGATACAGGGTGCACCACAGGCGCTTGCGCATGCGTGCGATGACGTCACCTCCGCGATCCGAGCTCCAAGAACTCCGAGCTCTTATCCGGCCCATATTAATTCTCCGAGCTCTGTAGTTTCTCAAAGGGCGGCTTCTGATTGGACAAGAGCAACCGAGAATACACCTAACGGACAAGAACGAATATGATAAAATGGGTGTACCACACATGCGTTAAAGCGTTACGATAGAGCGTTAAGGCGCTACCATAGCGCGTTAAAAGGGTAAGCTTGGGCGTTAAGGCGTTAACATAAGACGATATGGCGTTAAGATAGGGCGTTAAGGCGTTGAGACTGGCGTTAAGGCATTCATGTAGAGCGTTAAGGCGTTGAGACGGACGTTAAGGCGTAACGACGGGCGTTGACGGGCCTCACTGCCTCCTTTCGATGAATTAGTGTCAATTCTACGGAATATCTAGGAAAATCAGAGCTTCTGAGCTATTTCACCAGGGCGTTAAGCTGGGCGTTGACGGGCGTTACTCTCCATAAATGCAAGCGTATCTAAAAAAACGTGAACAGTCGACGTTAATCCGACAACATGGCTTATACTTGCTCTGAGTGCGAACGCATGTTCACCAGACGTTACGATATGATGCGACAACAGAAGAATATACATGGGATTGAAGACACCAAGGAACAAGAAGCCGATGCAGATGCTGAGAATATGCCAGCTGATTCTGAGGATACCGAAACAGAGATTGGTGATAGTCTATCTACTGGCATAGAGAGCTTGATCTCAGATAGTCAGGCTACGTCCCAGGAAAGCCTGAGTGAGGAAGAATCCACCTTTTGGGATCGTATTGTGACAGCAGCTATTAATACTCACGCTGCAGCGATCGAAGACGCCAGACAGGATAACTTACAACAGAGGTACATCCAAATGCGCCCCAGCATCAGGAAACAGCCATGACGATCTATGAACAGTATACCCTGCTACCGCTTGAAATGAAAGGCGACCCCATGCACAGGACCAAACATCACCTGGAAGAGAATATGTGGCTACCACCCACCGAAGCCCTGCAAAATGCGATCAAAATGCGCACACAGCTGTTCCGAGACATATTGCCGTTACAGTATCCTGGCCTGCCGGACGAGGATTAGAACGAACGGATCAGAGCGAAATGGCCGAAGATTGAAATTCTGAAATGACGGTTTCTGATCGACCCAGTCGGACCATTATGGGACCACCTCGACCCTGAAACATCCATTCCAATCACCTTTTCCCACAATTCCCTGTCTGCGAATGCGCACCATAGCCGTACTTCCACGACCCACTTATCCAGTCGGATGCTCCTCCACGAGTGCTTCAATTTGATACCTCACACAATTCAATCGGGCCATTAGTGGTCCACCACGA
>JAVTVY010035257.1:0-15026 GCA_036873755.1 Hanleya hanleyi | reverse complement strand
TCCAATCTAAAAACTAGTTTGCATTATGTGTTGCATTCTTCCAGGCACGGGAGACCGTATTGATTGAATGTTTATTTATTTTCAACACCGGTGGCCTGCTTTGGTTTTCGGGCACAATTGATATTGATTTTATCCCCCCAAAGGTCCACCTTGGGTTTCTTTAGTGCCCTATTTATAATTAGTTGTAAATTGAAATAGTGCAAGATTAACAGAGAAGTTGCAACACGTTGACTGTGTGGTAGCACGTGTTGCACTTGTTCTGGAGATGGGTCTTGTTCTTTTTCGCTAATGGATGTAGCTGAATAGGCACACTAGAACGTGTTGACCGCGGTAACACATGTGAATTTGGTTCATGAATGTGTTTCATTATTTTGAACTTGAGCAATGCACATGTTTAAATATTTTTTTATTTTTTGGATCTGAGAAGTTGACACTATGGGTTATTTTTGGTGTCAAATTTGGACATACTGTTGTGAACTGTTTTATTTGTTTCAGTGATTTTCTGGAGTGGAGAATCGCTGAGCATGAGGAGCTGACACTATTAGTTTTTTTTGTGTCAAATTTGGTGTTTTGTAGGGAACAAAATATGTGGATTGTTTTTCGTTTATTTCAGTGAGTTTCTGAAATGAAAAATCACTGAGAGTTTTTGA
Source organism: Hanleya hanleyi (assembly GCA_036873755.1). NCBI lineage: Eukaryota > Metazoa > Mollusca > Polyplacophora > Lepidopleurida > Hanleyidae > Hanleya > Hanleya hanleyi. The sequence continues at coordinate 14,376 of JAVTVY010035257.1, read as the reverse complement.
ATTTATTTGATTAGATTGTGATTGGTATTCTTCATTTCTGTTGACTTGTTTGCATGAACAGTATGTTATTCCACTTTGGACTTTCAATTTTCAGTGAGTTTCTGAAACGGAAAATCACTGAGAGTTTCTGAATGTATTTGATTAGATTGGATTGGGTATTTTTTTTCACTTGTTTGTATATATTATATATTATTCCACGTTGGTTGACATGGCAGATTTGGGGCCGTTAATGTGTTAATGATAATAGAGGAAGCACTGCAAAAAATTGGAGGGGGTGAGAAGTGGTCGAAGTGCATGTCGAGTAGAAGAAATCTTTGGTGGGCCAAGTGCATGAGAACTTTAGGGCATATGGGATTCGGTTAGGTCAAGTAGATGCTCGACTGGTTGAGGAGGGTGGCCCTCTTAATCCAAACTGGTGAATCACCACCGGTAGGTTGAGTTGGACCGCCGGTGTCTGGATGTCCTTTAGAAAATCTGCCGCACACTGGCGCTCCATGCAGATTCTCTGACCTCATGGTCCAAACCCACCTCCCCCGTTTCTTCCAGGGACCGCAGTAGTTGTTGTAACTTTTGCATTACTCTATGGTCTACGGAATGGCTGGTCTGGTGGGGGTGGTTAATGTTGATTCATTGGGAGGGGGGGGGGGTGGACTTTTCCGGATGCTGGTAGGCAGTAAGAGAAGTAATAAATAAGAGGTTTCCTCGCCATTGTCCATCACGGCCCTTCCGACCACCGCAACTATGTTGCTCGTGCACTAAACCCGGCCACTTGAGTCATTTTTAGGAGTTGACATTGCCAATCCGAGGAATGAACAGTATGGGAATGCTTGTTAGGCAGGTACCATTTTGGGGAATGAACAGTATGGGAATGCTGGTTAGGCAGGTACCACTGTTTGCGTTAGATTTTCGCTGTGCTGGGGTTGTGGTGTTGGCCTCTTTGAGTTTCTCTTGGCCTATGTATGTGTTGTGGATTTTGGACATGGGGTATTGGTTGCTTGAGAGTGGAAGGTTTTTTTGCAGTTTGAGTTTTTATAGAGTGGTGATTTGTTTAATGTGGGCTCCATTTTGTTCTGCCAGTGACAGCTTTGTGGGGATATGTTCATGTGGGCCATCACGTGTATGCAGTGGAGGATAATTTGTATTTGGTTTTGTGGTATACGATGTTTATTTGAAGCATTGTGGAATGGAGCTTTTGAATTTGTTTTGTTGTACAGCATGTTTATTTGGAGCACTGTGAAATTGAGTTCTAGCCCCAAATTGTTGCTAATGTGTTGTGTAATGTAATGTGTATTCGCAAATATTGTTCTGGAGTTATCGTGTGTGTTGGAGAACTCCGGTGTGTGTTGAACACTGTGATTTACGCCGCGGCATTGTATGTATTATGTGTAAAGAACCCCGGTGTGTGTTGAGCACTGTGGTTTACGCTTCGGCGTTGTACGTGTAGCGTGTGAACTCCGGTGTGCGTCGAACACTGGTTTACGTGGTGGCATTGTATGTGTAGTGTGTAAAGAATCCCGGTGTGTATTGAATACTGGCTTACGTTGTGGTATTGTATGTGTAGTGTGTGTAGAACTCCGGTGTGTGTTGAGCACTGGTTTGTGTTGTGGTGCTGTATGTGTAGTGTGTAGAAAACACTGGTTTGTGCTGCGACGTCGCACGTGTAATATGGGAGAAACTCTGGTGTGTATTCGGGAGTTGGATGTTGTTCGAAAATTGAGATTTGCGCTGCGGCGTTGTAGTTATAGTTACTTTTAGTAAGTTTTGGGGGAATATGATGCGCTGTGATGAACTAGGTGTGTTTATGTAATCTGTGTGAGGAAACCTGGCGCTGGACGCCTGGGTTGGATGGTTGCTGTGTGATTAGGGAATTTCTGTGTGTGAAGATTCTGTGTGGTAGATATATGCGTCACTCGCGTTTCTATTTGACTTATGTTGAGATTGTATAACTGTGATCTTTGTGGGTTTTTCTGTGTGTGTTAAGCTATGTGACACGTTCATGGAAATCTGTGGTGAAGTTAATATATGGAGTAACTTGGAGAAGATATAGTATGAGAATATAGTGCAGGTAGCCATGTCGGAGACCTGGGGTTGAGGGAGACGTCCCTCTTCATCCCATGCCTTCGCCATTAAGCCCTGGTGAGACTTGTCTATCCGATATTTTGTAGTACGCGTTATGATTTATTGTGAATCCGGTGGGGCAGGATAGCCTCCACTCGAGGAGTGAATAAGTGTGTCATTATTTGATTATAGTCTCAAACCTCTTCTAATTATGAGCTCAATGATTCTTTTTGTGTGAGCTTGAAATCTGTGGGAGTTACAGTTGATGGTTATGTTCTTCATTCTCAGTTTTTCTGAGGGATATTCTATCTGGTGAGGTAGCCGTTTGCGGGGACGGGTGTGCGCTGGGTCATCGTGTCTGAGTGCTCGCAGACTGCTGGCTCCTCGTACATTCGTCCCTGTATGTTCCCTCTCTACTAGAAAGTGCTGGCCGCTGGTGAAGACGAGCCTTGAAATTATTAGGGGAGAGAGAATGGGGAGCCCAATTTATAGTCTGGACGACTATTAGATTAGAGGCTTGTTCCAGTCGTGGATTGTATGATGTTCTGGTGTTTAGCGTGGCCATGTAGCTGGTAGGCTGGCCTGCTATACCAGTCGTGGGTTGGATGATGTTTTTGTATTAATTGCGGCCATGTACATGTAGCTGGTAGGCTGGTCTGCGGATTATATTTTTAAGAATTATGGTGAGCAGTCCCATGCGGCTGATTATATTTATTGGGGCCGTAAAGCTGGTAGGCTGTCCTGCGGATTATATTTTTGAAAAATAAAGTGATCAGTCTCATGAGGTTGACCATTTGAGTGAGACTGGACTAGTGGGATGGTTACCATGTGATATAACATGGAGAATTCACGTCTTTGTCTCGTATTTTAGTAATTGTTGTCAGCGCTGGAAAGGCGGTTACCTGGGATAGGGAAGGGTTCTATAAGGGCGAAGTAAGATCTTCGCCAAAAAGAAAACGGGGAGGAGTGTTGCACCGGTAGCTTTACGCTCCAAACTGCTAGCCCTGTCACGACGAAATAAATCGTACATGCTAGAGATTGCTGGTTCCGAATATAACTTCTCCAAGCGGGTTTAGGCCCGAAGCTAGAACTTCGGGAATCTTCGTGCTTGCACTGAGATAGATCAGACGAGGGGTTCATTGAGATAACACGTGAATTCGGGTGGTCGGATGGGAGGATTTTAATGCGGGATATTTTAGCTCTCTATCGCAGTAGGTAAATACTTTTGGTATGTCGTTATGATTGGTTGAAAGACAAATACCTCTTTCCCTGAGAAACGTTGTGTGATTGTTAAATAAATCTTCCAGAGTTAATGTAGTTTGAGAGTAAGTAGACGTATTTGATGATGATATGTCTACACTCAATTCTTTAACCAGCACCTGGTAATAGTAATATTTACATAGGAATATTATATTATTTAGAGCTTTGTCAGCTGGGACTACGACGAATTTCCGCTGGAGATTTGTTAGAACTTCTTGCGAAATGAGGTTTCTCAGTACTTGTTTTGTTTGGGGAAGAGTACTTTTATCAATATGGTGGATTGTTTCAACGACCTTGGTCTTGGTGAGATCCAGCCAATCAGCGAGTACTGTATATTCAGCTTTTTCTGGCTTAGACCAATCAATAACGTGCTGTTCCAATGCAGACAGGACTATCTTCTGGTCGCCCTTCAAATTTATTCTTCTGGGCCCTCTATATTTAGGTCCTTCTATCACTCACCACATCAAGGTCACCAGTCACAATATGTCTGCATGGTATATAGATAAAGTTTGACGATTCACAATCACAACTATAGCCTCCTGACGTGTATAAGTTCCAGTCAAACTCTTTGACAGCATTGGAGTAATTGAATATTTTGGTGGTTATAGATTTAATACACTTATATGAAATGCAAGGACGTTCTGCGAACTTAAAATAGTTTGGTACAGCGCTGCGTACCTCTCGATCATTCAGGATTCGAGGCAAATTAATAATGTCCAGTCCTTATCTAAGTAGTTGAGCTTCAAGAAAAGCCGATCTTGAGATGTTTCGATTATGTTCGCTGGGCGATACAACCGAAAATACGCTATATCTTGACATACTTTAGTGATTTTGGGTGGTATTATATTTCCTGAAGACGCAGATTGTTGTATATCTCTGGCTATATGAACTAATCCCTCAGAGGTAACGCACACACAACTGTACGTAAGCTATGTATACTATTGGGTGTGTTAGTTAAACCCACTAAGTAATTTAAAATGATATGATCGTGAATCATCGAACTATTGAACTTTCGCCAACCATGGCTGCGAGGTCTCCGTTGATGGGGTTTAAATAGCTGGATAATGTTGGATGTATTTGAACGGCGGTTTGTAGCATTATCGAACCCACTGACATTATCATTTAAACCAAACGGAAACACTGACCCAAGTTCCAGCATCCAGAATAGTTTCCGCTCTAGGATTTTTCTCTCAAATCCAAAGGGGAATCCTTGGTAGATGGATAGATGACGTTTATGATCTGAATACTAAAGTTATTTCAGCCATGGTCGGTCCAGAACATGCTTACCTATAAGGAATTGCTTTTTCCTAACGGATTTTCTGTGACCGTTCACCCTAAGATGGAGTCTTTGGCTGGTCTTGCCAACATACTGTTGACAAGACTTCTTACAGGAAACTAAATAAATGCAGTTTGTAGTAGAACAAGTAAGATCAACCTAAGACATACCACTTGGTTACAGACTGCTATGGTTACAGACTGCTACTGCTATTGCTATCCACGTGATAAAAGTAGCATCCAATTAACTCTATACATAATGTTAGTGACAGGCGTAAGAATCGGAATACTAAGAATCATAGAACACTATAACACTTGTGGCAATAACATCGAACTAAACGTGCATTTATTACACATTTTAGCAGGATTGTGTGAAATCAACACCCATCAAGTGCACGTGTTCATTGGGAAATTCCATTTCACAAGTCGTAAAATTGATTACCAAAGCGACACAAATATACATATATCCACGCAATTTCCACACAGCTGACAGTATCACTCCTCATTTGAGAGACCAGATAAACTACTCCACTGAAACTGTCACCGAGTCAACCGAGACGGGAGCATCAGTGAACGAGTTTTTTTTCAAGAAAGGGGAGAAAGGTTGTCAAAGTTTAAAATAATCTTTGTTGATAATCAATTAAGGTTGTGCTACAGAATAGAAATAATGTTTTCATAGGCGTGCTCAATGGTTATTTTACGCACGGTTAGCGTGAGAAAGTTTATAAATATTAGGGCGCGGGCTTCGCCCTTGCCCTAAAATATAAACTTTCCCACAATAACCGTGGGTAAAACAACCATTGAGTACACCTATGAAAACATTATTTCTTAAATCTAATTATCTTTATTTCACTGCGTGACATCATCAAAGCTCATTTGCATACCAACTTTGTACTAGACTCATAACTCTGTGAAGTACAATACCTCAGCGGCCACTTGGAATAATTTACGAAATGAATTTAAAAAAATATGGCATCAACATATCTCTCCCTAAAAGTGTTATTAACTATCCCTTTTCTGAAAATTAATATTCCAGAAGTTTCTCGGGTACATGTATAGCATGAGTGTCCAGACTGGTTCAAAGCTTGGGTCGTTCTGACCCAAATGCAGCAGAGAAAAAAGTGGTGTTAACTGCTGTTGATTATTTTATTTCTCTCGTGAAAGTAGTTCCAGTGCATCGTAAAAAGCACATGTGTTGAGCTTCCTCCTGTAGCTAATGGCCAATTTAGCTTCAAATACCCATGATAGACCACAGTATTAATAAGCAATATATTCCTCTTATAGTCCGACAGATATGTAACAAAAAATGGGTCTATTGTGCACTTTGTGATAAAAGCATGAAACTCTGTCTAGTGACAGAGAAACACATATTATTCATTTTTAGAGGGGCCCGACTTGAAAATCTGTATTTGGCCGCCATCTTGGATTTCAAAATGGCCGCCATCAGAAACCATCAAATTCGAAAATCGGCACTTCTAAGAAACATAGAAGGTTAATTTAAACGGCTATCCCCACATTTGCGTACCCAAGGAATCTGATCAACACACTTTTGCGGCACCAGAACGGATGCAGCCACACCAGCTGGTAGTGATAAAATGCGCTGGCTTCTGAAAATGGACACCAAACTGGCTGTCATTCATCTTTGGTAAAAGTTACCTATCCAAACTCACTTAGACAAGCTTCTCCTGAAGAACGGAGAAGAAACCAAGTCCAAATGGGACGGGCCTGAACGGCCGGTCTCTATACGCACTCCCTTCGGTGGGGAGCTATTCCATACCTCTACAAACATCAATAGTCCCATTGCTACTTGTATGATCAAACACTAACGCAAAGATTTTTGTATAACCTCGTAGACAATAACATTTTTCAACGAGGCCGACCCTGGCTCAATCTTCGACAACTCGAGGCACAGTGGACTTAGTTGAGCCAGTTGAGTATGATTAGGTCATACATATACATGGACTAGACACGTTCCTTGGCGAGCTTTTTATGGTTAAAAATCCCTGTTAGTACACCATCTTGAGTATCAAGCTTTTGGCCATCAGCGAACATTGAATCCTAAAATGGATATCTGATACATGTACAAGGCTGGTTTACACATTGCTTTAACCGAGGAAACTGGTTAAGGGACTTCTACTGTGTGAAACAACGCCCAGTCGTAGACGACCACCAGTATCATACACATGGATACTAAAATACTATCAAAAAACTAAATCTGATAATCCCTTCAGTCTTCTTCAAGATATAGCCAGTGGAAGTAGCATGATCAATATCAGTTGATTCTGCCTTGGCGATATTGGGTCCAGCCCTGTCTGGTCTTGGTAAGCGATGTTCGCGAAATATTCGCCCTACACCTGGAGGTAAACGGCGGAAACTTACCACAGTATGCCTGGGTAAAGCTCATTTCCTTAACCTTGCCTTTCAAGAACAGATTACCATGATGGAGTTTTTGAGATCTCGTCATGTCCCATGGTTAAGCTTTTCCGTGATATCTTGCAAACCTGCAGGATATGCCACCAGACAGTTTCATCCGCAAATATTTGTAAAGTTCATTATATAAAGTTCCCTGACATCAGTATGGACTAATTTTTCATCAAATATATTGATGTATTTCTTTTGAAACATCCTGACTTCATCACTGTAGTTACAATAGAAATACCATATTACATGCTGAGATTATCCTCGAAGTTATTAGGTTTAGCAATTATTCGTGATCCGAGATAGGTTAGGCATATTTTTTTGCCGACGCAATGAACTGGTTTTGCCATGCATGTCAGTTGACTGTGCTACCATTGCTTCATCGTTGAAGGAATGTTATGCTGAGTTCCATTAAAAAATCATATTTATCAGTTGCTCCGGAAATGGAATAATCATATTATCATATCAGTAATCCATGTTATATTTGTTGACCACAATTTCTCTAATAATCGAACGTAGTTGCATGGTAGAGATGGTTATCGTTATTCATAGTGTTGTGGACAAAGTGTCACAGTTTGAAGCATTGAATGGGGATGAGACTGGTTCCCGGGTTGCCTATCCTGCCAGCCGAGTCGCCAAAGTTTATTGAAATCCAAAGTTCCAGTACTGGCATAGATGCATGTTGAACTACTAGTTCTGGCGTTTGCATCATTTGTGTAGCTGATTCGGGCATGGGATTTCAACGACAAACTGAATCTATGAATATTGCACTCGAATATACCAAATACGGCTATGACTACATATTTGAATAGCTTGTCAATGAGCATTGTGTCATCCTCAAATGGCAATGCTAGTTTCCAGTAATGGCGATAGAACACAAAGGAAAAAGGTAACGGTGGTGCCGTTAAAGGAAGTCATGTTGCCCTTACAGGAAGTCCTGCTGCCCTTTTGCGCTGGGTAGCTAGGTGCTGGTCAAGAAGGCTCCCATAATTTAAGGACCGGCCATGCCACCTCACCCAGATGTTTGCGAAAAACAAATGACTTTGCTGACGATAGGTTGGACAAGGCTCATATTTTCTCAGTAATCTTAGTGCCTCTGCATTTTAACATCTTTAGCGGACTAAAGAATTGTAAAATGTGGCCTCTCACTGAATGCGCAGGGACTCATTATATACGTTTTAACAAAGTCGACAAAATTCGCACTGCTTTGTATGCTCTTTGCAAAAGTGATACAGGACACTTACAGTGTGTCTCGTAGTTTTTATTTCATTCTTGTTGGTGGAAATATATGTGTTGAAGTTAGACATCAGTGCCAGTACATTCTTAAAAAGAAATCACTACTGCAGAAATTCCAAACCCAGACGAATACTTGCAACTTCCCCAAACAGATATTTTCTGACCTATTTATCGCTTGTCTATACTGGAGCACACACATCTATCAACACCACATGTCTAATTTCCAAGACTTTGTCCTTACAATCTGCTCCTGGTTGGAAACTCGTGTTAAACCAGACAGCTCCTGAACAGCTATAGATTCCTGCATCACAACGATAATTAGCTAGTATACATGTACATCCATGATCAACCAAAAGCATACGGAGTAGATGAAAAGGGGAATTCAAGTAGTGTTCCATTTTAACATGATTTGGCTTTTGAATTCTTCGAGAAATATTGGAAACCCTTTCCTGAAGACAGTAAGGATTAGCTGGACAGCAAGAAGACCAAACACGCTTATGTTGCCAAAATAGTTGATGAAATCAGTACCTTTGTCATAATCAATCTCAAATGTTCCCAAAGAAACATATATAGAGAAATTACATGTATGGCTTCATCACTCAAAACAAGCGGACTCAAAAAGCCCAAACTGCCGCGAAGTGTCGGAGTCCAAGTCCCAACTGACCTCGCTGAAGAATGCATTCTGTCTTCGCGCTTGAATTGTATGATTGTTTTTAATTTGGTGCTATTAATGCTGTTATATGAATTATGGGCACCGAAATGCTATTATTGACGAGGATGAATATTGAATGGCGGACTAGACGCTAGGTTTGTCAACAACTCGTCAACAAGCTTGGTGTTTCTTTGCAATGGCTGGAATTAGACTGGGTGTTTGTAGAAAAATCATCCAGTAAAGTATGAGAGTCTTAAGTGAATTCCCACAAATAAGGGAGTCATGCTGATATATCCGCCGCACAGACCCGTCACATTTGGGGTTAACTTTTTCTCCGTTGTTCAAGAGGGGCTTCTCCAAGCGAGTGGGGATGGAAAACTAACACGAAAATTGAATGGCAGCCATTTTGACTCCTCAGAAATTATCATATTCTATTTCGAACAGAAGACGTATATTGAGGAAACTACATGCAACAAGCTTAATTGATTCCAATTATGCTCAGCTCTCTGTCACGGAGATCAGTCTCCAGCGTCACTAACTTCATATATTGCAGACATCACCGATGGGAATACACGATGCCACATGTCACGTCAAGTATTAGGTAAATACCCAATATGTGACCTATTCCAGATATCAGCTATGTGAATGAGTAGGAGAAATATGTAAAAGGTGGGTAAATTTGACGTTTGGCGACTGAAAAGCAGCCATATCAGTCTACAGAAAAACTTCTCTCGGCACCTCACTTTCAGATTTTAGAATACGGAAGATTCTAGGATGTAGCCGTAGTATCTCAACCGCGCTTGTATTGCAGCTGTTCATGAGGAATCGTAACCACACGTGTCAAAAGTAAACATGCAGTGTCCAAAGACATAAAAATCCATTCTAGGCCACTCAGAAGTAGGAGTTTGTGTATCTGTTCACGTAAGTCACTTAACAATGAAAATAAGCGATTTTCCGCAGCCATTTTGAAAAGAAAACGGCCGCCATCTCGAATTCCATCAGTTCTGATGCAACAAAACTGCGTTGATCAACTTCCTTGAGTACGCAAATGTGGATGTAACCGTTTAAATTGTCCTATGTGTCTCAGAAGTGCAGAAATGCGAATTTGTGGTATTTGATGGCGGCCATTTTGAAATCCAAGATGGCGGCCAAATACATATTTTCAAGCAGGACTCCCCCGCCAAAAATGAATGATGTGTGTTTATCTATCATCCTGCCAAATGTCATGCTTTTATCACAAAGTGCACAATCATTTCATATATCTGCCTGACTATTAATCATATTTGGATCTTTTACATGTTATACAATTTACACATTCAGTTGTTGTCGAAGCAATATCGGCGCACTGGTAACTCAAATATTTGTTCTATTTTCGTTCAGATTTAGATTCGTTTAGTGATGTTTTGTTTATAATCAAGACACCTTCAAACAGAACCAAAAGGTTTGAGAAAGTGAACAATTTTGATCCCATTTCAATGGAATGAAGCTGAGCTTTACCAAAGTATTCAACTCGCAAAAGCTTTGCAGCCTAGGACCGCCCACCCGACTCCGGCTCGACGTGTGCGTGTAGCAATAATGGTTGTCCCGCAGTCGGACAACCTGTACCTGGTAGTGGTTGTCCTGACTGAAACTGGGTGTCCCCCTGAGGTGCCAGATATATGCATAAAATATTATCGATACATATTACTCTTGCACATGCTGTAATGCATTATATATTACATTTGCACCCAGACAATTATTCATGGGGGACAACCTGTCTTATTACAACAGTGGCAATATTAGTTGTCCCCCATGACGTGCTGCCCATCGTATTATCAGACAATCTGTATCACGGTATAAAGGTAACACATTTTCAGTGGCTCGGCAGCTGTCCCAAGTGGTGCAGGGGAAAGATGCGCGGTAATATGGATGAGCGGAGTTCCAGTAAGTTGTGGGTTCGAATCCCGTCCGCGTCACATTATTTTTTTATTACGGTACATTATCATATTTTCCGTGCTAACTTTTTTACGGATCATTTGTGGATTAATGACTCCAGGTGGAAATTATATTTTGATGCTATATTTTTGTTACATATTATGAGTTATCCAGTGTCGGGGAATAGGATACGGGAAGTTACCCTGTTTTCTGGCGAAAATACTCCACGACCGTGAAGGGGGAGTGGGGGATTCGAATTTATTTCTACGAGCAACCTTTTATACTCTGGAAAGAGTCGTGCTAAACTCGGTCTAACACTTGCTAACCAAATACGAAAAAAGTGAGAAGGAAAACGGCAGGAGACGCGTCAATTATTTTGAAATATTCGGAATCATCATGGTATATTTGGTCATATTTCAAAGAAATATGATAAGAAATCTTGAGTTTTGCTCGAAATTATAAGTCAAAAGACCGTACAGCGCTAGAGTTTGATCGCCGACTCTTCCATGATCGGCCGAGCCGGAGTCGAGTCGGCGAAAAACACTGCACACTCGCTAACTACAGAGTTGATACCCAGCATATTCTTTATTTTCAGTTCTGTCACTGGCAGAACACTTCAACAGCCATGTTTGTTTAGGTCACAAACCTCCATTGACGTGAGTGGGTCCAAGATTACTATCAGGACTCGACTTCCGGCGAACATTGATTGGCCATTATACCTGACTGGGCCAGAAATGGTCTGTGACATATTTTAAAATGTTTCTATAATATTTGACTCTAAAATATATCAAAAATATCTTTTCAAAAAATCTGGGCCAGTTTGATTGGCACCTCCGAAATTTGTCGTAATGGTGTCGGGCTGGATGACCATATTTCTGGCGGTCTCATCTCGAAAAAAACGGTGGGGAATGTATGCTGAATTTTCCATGTGTTTGAGCGGAAAGGCCAGGCTACCTGGTGTGCTGGGTCTTTTGTGGCGGCGAATATTAGGGAATATACTTTTCTCAAGATGTGCTCGGCCAATTTACTACATATTAAGTAAGGCGAATATTTAGTGGTTTGTGACCTGTAGGAGAAAAACGAAAATCGGTCTTTCTTCATTGTCACATATTTAAGTGTGTTTTTCCTCCAGAGAGGTACAGAATCAGATATAAATGCCTATTTTCAGCCAATTTTTTGCTTGTTCTGGTCGGATAGAATGTTATCAAGCCTAAATGTATACAGTTTTCGTCTATTGCGGGCGTATGGCAAGCCGTTTTACTTTTTATTCAGTATTTGGTGATATCATCAAATATTCGTTGATATCATGAAATGATTTACTAATATCATCAAATATTTGCTGATATCAACAAATATTTGCTGATATCACCAAATATTTGCCGATATCATCAAATATTCTGTAACTGATTTGCTGATATCATCAAATGATTTGCTGATATCGGCTTTAGTACTATTTGATTACAGTACCCACATCATATAAAGATAAAAAGCCATATGATTTCATTGAGACTTGGTTAGTTATGTCTTTATCGTAAGAGCCTGGTCTCCTGTTACGGGTCAGTAAATGGTCATAGAGATTAATTTATTGTTGTATGCGCGGCTATGCCTTATCTCCTGCCCTAAAAGCTAACCAGTGACAATCGGCTCTGCCTTAATATACCATGCTCCATGCTTACCGGCTTTCCCGAAATCATTATCCCCTTTCGCCTCACCCCGATTATACTCAAATGCAGATCTAATGAATTTGTGTCTACAAGTCAATAACCCGCGATGGAAAAGTTTATCTTCCCTGCTGTATATTTATTTGAATTCCCTTATATTCATGATTCCTGACTGGGCCAGAAATGGTTTGTGACATATTTTAAAATGTTTCTATAATATTTGACTCTAAAATATATCAAAAATACCTTTTCAAATTTTAATCGGAAAAAAATCTGGGCCAGTTTGATTGGCACCTCCGAAATTTGCCGTAATGGTGTCGGGCTGCATGACCGTATTTCTGGCGGTCTCATCTCGAAAAAATGGTGGGGAATGTATGCTGAATTGTACATATGTTTGAGCGGAAAGGCCAGGCTACCTGGTGTGGTGGGTCTTTTGTGGCGGCGAATATTAGGGAATATACTTTTCTCAAGATGTGCTCGGCCAATTTACTACATATTAAGTAAGCCGAATAGTTAGTGGTTTGTGACCTGTACACTGAACACGGTGGCTAACCACGCCTAGAGGTCAGTCAGTGCAGTAGATTCAAGATTCAATAATTGTATTGTACGAGACACTCAATGCTGAGCAGAGTACAACGAACGACAACACAATGTCAACAATTAAATGTTTAATTTGAACAATAAAGTATACATAACAAAGGATACATACACCATTTAGCTATATCGTGTTATTGGTGTACAGCGTAGAGTAGAAGACGAATATTTATCCTCACTTTACGTGACCGCTCTCGGTCAATGAAGACACAGGATCTACTGGGAATAGAAATAAGTTGTAACGTTCCTGTTGCTTAATTCTACTTTGCAAATATATCTGGCGTATTATTCTTAAGTTTCTTCCGCTCACAGTCAACAGTGTTTTTGTTGAACTGATGTACTATGAGTTATCCAGTGTTGGGGAGTAGGATACGGGAATTTATCCTGTTTTCTGGCGAAAATACCCCACGACCGCGAAGCGGGAGTGGGGTATTCGCCAGGAAACAGGATAAATTCCCGTATCCTACTCCCCAACAATGGATAACGAATTTATTTCTACGAGCAGCCTTTTAAACTCTGGAAAGAGACGTGATAAACTGGGTCTAACACTTGCTAACCAAATACGAAAAAAGAGAGAAGGAAAACGGCAGGAGACGCGTCAAATATTTTGAAATATTCGGAATCAGCATGGTATATTTGGTCATATTTCAAAGAAATATGACAGGAAATGTTGACTTTTGCTCGAAATTATAAGTCAATAGACCCTACAGCTCTAGAGTTTGATCGCTGACTCTTCGGCCGAGCCAGAGTCGAGTCGACGAAAAGCACTGCACACTCGCTAACCAAAACGTCTGAAAATGGTCTAATCTTGAATTAAACAGCGTGTATTAAAAATGTGTACTATATGCTAACAGTATATTGATTCATATAACCTAGAATTGTACACGTCAAATTCATGTGTTCTCGAGTATCAGCGGTAAACTCCCACAACATGCACATTGTTTACCGAGGTCGATCGTCGAAGACGAAGACTGGGTCAAGCGTCAGCCAGATTTCGTTACCGTAAGCTGTTCAAAATCATCAGTCTCTACTCACAGTCACAGTACACTATCTTTTCCAGATTTTCCCAGTAACTGTTGGACATTTTATCGATCAGATATACGGAGATGATATCCGGCATATTCTTTATTTCCAGTTCTGTCACTGGCAGAACACTCCAGTAGCCATGTTTGTTTACACTGAACACGGTGGCTAGCCCCGCCTAGAGGTCAGTCAGTGCAGTAGACTCAAGATTCAAGAATTGTATTGTACGAGACACTCCATGCTGAGCAGAGTACAACGAACGCCAAAACATTGTCAACAGTTAAA
>JAVTVY010035256.1:0-14357 GCA_036873755.1 Hanleya hanleyi | reverse complement strand
CAAACCGTTTTGCAAAATTCGTAGTTTTAGAGTTATGGCTCTTTGAATGTCGAGTTTTGACCAATTTTAATAACTTCAAAAAATCATATAAAAAAACTGTAAAGAATTTCTGCATACCGTTTGGTTGAAAGCGTTTCCAGTTTTTTCATAGAATTTTTGACATATTTTTATATATCGGTATCTAAAAGTTCGATTTTCGACATCTCCTGTCAAGGCGACCTATGTTTTTTTAGGAACGAAAAGCGTACGACTTCTGTATTTCGTGCATAAGATTTACAAAACCTAGAAACCTCCGGTTTTTTGCCTTGTATTCGTTAGTCCAAGGTCCTGGCTGCTGGAAATGCATCACAAGGGCCCTGGCAACGAAAAATTGACGCAGCTACACTCGAAAATTTCAGGTACACTGTTCAGTGAAAACGACTTTTGCAAATGTGCAAATTGTTTTCGCGAAAGCGTGAACACCGAGGTCAGTTTAAAGTATTATCGGGGTCGCTTATCACGAATCCAAGGTCAGAAGTGACCTTGACCTTGAAATCGAGTTCCGAACATTTGAGTATGACTTTGACCTTGTCGGTAGGTCACAAGATATGGGCGGATGACCTTGGCCTTTTGATATGTGATGACCCTGTGACCTGTGCGTTGACCTATGTCATTGACCTTGACCTTTGACCTCGGACTAAAAAGTGCGATAGTACAATCAAAATGCACTAATGCAAATTTTGAGGTTGGGTCAAAGCTTAAGGTCAAGGTCACAGATAAAAGCACAGGTCACCGGGTCATTACATATCAAAAGGCCAAGGTCATCTGCCCATATCTTCTAACCTTCCGACAAGGTCAAAGTCATATTCATATTCAAATGACTGATATCTGAACCGTAACAGTCCATGATCATATATAGTAGATCTTTGTGATGTGACACAGTAATACATCGTTGTCCAGTATGAGGCTGTTAAATGACTAACAGTTCATGTTCATATAATGTAGACCTGTGTGATGTGACACAGTAATACGTGGTTGTCCAGCATAAGGTTGCTAAATGACTGATACCTGATCCCTAACAGCCCATGATCATATATAGTAGATCTGTGTGATGTGACCCAGTAATATCTGGTTTTCAGTATTCGGCTGTAAAATGACTGATATCTGACCTCTTAAAGTCCATGATCATAAATAGTATAGATTTGCGTGATGTAACACACTGTAATACCTTAGTGACCATTATGGGGTTGTTAAATGACTTATATATAACCACTATCAGTCCTTGGTGATATATAGTATATATCTGTGTGATGTGGCACAGTAATACGTCGTTGTCCAGTATGAGGCTGTTAAATGACTGATATCAGAACCCTAACAGCCCATGATCATATATAGTAAAGATATGTGTGATGTAATACAGTAATACCTGGTTGTCCAGTATGAGGCTGTTAAATGACTGTTATCTGACCCCTAACAGTCCATGATCATATAGAGTAGATCTGTCTGATGTGACAGAGTAATACGTGGTTGTCCAGTATAAGGTTGTTAAATGACTGATAACTAACCCATAACAGTCCATGATCATATATAGTTTTTATGTGTCTGTTGTGACAGAGTAATGCCTGGTGCTCTAGTATAAGGCTGTTAAATGACCGATATAATACTCCTATCAGTCCATGATCATATATATTATGGATCTGTGTGATGTGACACAGGAATATGTAGTTGTCCATAATAAGGTTGTTAATTGACTGATATCTAAACCTCTGTGCTTGTCGCTCGCTTATTGTTTTGGCTGGAAATTTAAGCCATACGACGTCGGGCATTACAGGTAAGTTTTCCTGAGTGTTCTTGCATTTACGAGTTTGCCCCGTGTTGAGGCGTTTACTTCATTAGCTTATCTGTCATCACATAGCGTATCTAATTCCGCTTAAGCCAGTGCTAGGGGTCGTGTGGATACTTCATTGTCTGCACATAAACAGCTACAATAAAAGCGCGGCTGAGATGCTAAGGCTACATCCGATAATCCATCGAATTCTCGAGTCTGAATGTTAGGTGTCGACGAATGCTTTTCAGTATAGTCATATGGTTGCTTTATATTCGCCAGACGTCAATTTTCCCCACCTCTTGTATATCGCTCCAATTCCATGATCATATATAGTATAGATGTGCGTGATGTGACATAGTAATCCCTGGTTCTCTAGTATGAGGCTGTTAAATGGTCGATATATAACCACTATCAGTCCATGATGATATATAGTATAGATCTGTGTGATGTAACACAGTTATACGTGGTTGTCCAGTATCTGGTTGTTAAATGACCGACCTCTAACCCTAACAGTCCATGAGCATACAAAGCATAGCTGTGTGTGATGTAACAGAGTAATACGTGGTTGTCCAGTATCAGGTTGTTAAATCACTGATATCTAACCCTAACAGTCCATGGTCATATATAGTATAGATGTGTGTGATGTACGTAGTTATTCGTGGTTGTCCAGTATAAGGTTGTTAAATGACTGATATCTAACCCCTAGCAGTCCATGGCCATATATAGTATAGATGTGTGTGATGTAACACAGTAATGCGTGATTGACCAGCATAAGGTTGTTAAATTATTGATATCTAACCCTAGAAATCCATGATGTATAGATCTGTGTAATGTAACACACTAATACGTGATTGTCCAGTATAAGGTTGTTAAATCACTGATATATAACCCTAACAGCCCATAGTCATATATAATATAGATGTTTGTGACGTGACAAAGTAATGCGTGGTTGTCCAGTATGAGGCTGTTAAATGACTAATATCTGAGCCTAACAGTCCATGATTATATCTAATAGATGTGTTTGATGGGACACAGTAATACCTGGTTGTTCAGTATGAGACTGTTATATGACTAATAGCTAACCTCTAAATGTCCATGATCATATAAAGTAGATCTGTGTAATGTGACACAGTAATACGTGGTTGTCCAGTATAAGGATGTTAAGTGACGGATATATAAACCCAGCAGCCCATGATGATATATAGTATAGATCTGGGTGATGTGACACAGTAATACGTTGTTGTCCAGTATAAGGCTGTTAAGTGACTGATATTTAACCCTAACAGCCCATGATCATATATAGTATAGATCTGTGTTATGTGACACAGTAATACGTGGTTGTCCAGTATAAGGCTGTTAAGTGACTGATATATAACCCTAGCAGCTCATGGTCATATATAGTATAGATCTGTATGATGTGACACGGTAATACGTGGTTGTCCAGTATAAAGCTGTTAAGTGACTGATATATAACCCTAACAGCCCATGATCATATATAGTATAGATCTGTGTGATGTAACACAGTAATACGTGGCTGTCTAGTATGCGGCAGTTAAATGACTGATATATAACCCTAGCAGCCCATGATCATATATAGAATAGATGCGTGTGGTGTGACACAGTAACACCTTGTTGTCCAGTATAACGTTGTTGAATGACTGATATCTAGCCCCCAACAACCCATGATCATATACAGTATAGATTTGTGTGATATAACAAAGTAATACCTGGTTGTCTAGCATCTGGTTGTCAAATGACTGATATCTGATCCTTAACAGTCCACAATATCATTTTTAGTATAGATCTGTGTGATGTAATACAGTAATACATGGTTGTCCAGTATGCGGTTGTTAACTGAGTGATATCTAGTCCTTGCAGTCCATGATCATATATAGCATAGACCTTTGTGATCTGATAGAGTAATACCTGGTTGTCCAGTATGAGGCTGTTCAAGGACTGCTATCTAACCCCTAACAGTCCATGTCATATATAGAATAGATGTTTGTGATGTGACAAAGTAATACGTGATTGTCCAGTATAAGGTTGTTAAACGACTGATATATAAACCTAACAGTCCTTGACCACATATAGTATAAATCTGTGTGATGTGACACACTAATACTTGGTTTACCAGTATGGGGCTGTTAAATGACTGATATCTGATCCGTAACAGTCCATGATCATATGTAGTAGATCTGTGTGATGTGACACAGTAATACCTGGTTGTCCAGTAAGAGGCTGTTGAATGAATGTTATATATCCCCTAACAGTCAATTATCATATATCGTAAATCTGTGTGATGTGACCCAGTAATACCTGGTTGTCCAGTATGAGGCTGTTGAATGACTGATATCTGATCTCTAACGGTCTATGATCATATATAGAATAGATCAGTGAGATGTAATACCTAATTTGCAGTATGTAACACAGTAATACGTGATTGCCCAGTGTAAGGTTGTTAAATGACTGATATTTAACCCTTACAGTCCGTGGGCGTATATAGTACATATATAGTACAGATGTGACATGTGACACAGTAATACGTGGTTGTCCAGTATGAGGCTAAACAGTCCATGATCATATATAGTAGATCTGTGTGGTGTGACACAGAAATATCTGGTTGTCCAGTATGAGACTGCTAAATGACTAACAGCTAACCTAAATGCCCGTGAAGGCCCGGTGGTGGTAGCTCCCGTTGGGCGGAGCATGCACACGCACCTGTGGTGCACCGTATACCTTATAACCCGTAGGGCGCATAGGGTACACCAGGGTGTGGGTGCATCACAGGTGCGTGCGCATGCGTACGATGACGTCACTTCCGAGCTCTGGGCTCCAAGAACTCCGGAGCTCGGCCGCACGGGAGCTACCACCATCACCGGGCTTTGACGGGCGTCAACTCCCGGTGGTGATGGTGGTTGTGTCTGTACATGTAGGGATGAACACGTGTCCCTCATCAGTCGATAGGTATTGGACGACTGATCATCATGTCGTGTACGTGTACGATCTGCCAGAGAACCTTCTCTCGTCGCGATAGTATGCTCAGACACCTTCAATGCAAACACAACCAAGAGATACCGCCGAGTTCCGCTATAGGTCCACCAAGTGGAGTAGAGCATCCCTACACGAAGACGGTGAGCGGTCCTACGGCATGCGGAAAGACGTCCTGGGTGATGAAGTTCTTAAAAGAAAGTTGTATCAACCCTAGCATCGACACGCGTTGTTTGGTGTTATAGCTAATGACAGTCCGAATACGAAGTACAAGGTTACAGAATGTGGGTTACAGAATGAGAATCCCAGTGATTCCTTCGACCCCGAGCAGACCAACGTGGTAGTCATAGAAGATCTGATGAGTGCGGCCAAGGACAATTCACATGTTGCCGACTTGTTCACCAAAGGATCCCATCATCCGAATCTGTCCGTCATCTATTTGACCTAAAATCTCTTTCCTCAAATGGAGGCGTTCAGAGATATTGCCTTGAACTGCCAATACTTTGTGTTGTTCTCCAATCCCATCGACAGAGCACAAATCCGTGTGTTTGGTAGTCGAATTTATTCTCAGAACATCGATCATTTCATGCAGGCGTTTCAAGGGGCGACAAGTCGTCCGTATGGCTATCTGTTCGTGGATTTAAAAGCTCATACCCCCGGAGACCACCGGTTGACGACCCATCTGTTACCCGGCGAGGGATCACCGCAACGTCAAATACCCCTACACCATCCACCGAGCCCACACCTGACAGCAGCAATCCGCCCCCATACAGCGGGTCCGCTTCATACCATCAGTTCCGGAACCGTGAAGGACCAACCCAAACCCGTACAAGGGAATGAACATAATGTGAACTCGAGGCTATGGAAGGATTTGTTCAAAGAAAGTATGGACGCCGAGGTGGGCGAAACGTTTGGGGTCACAGAGAACAAGTTACAACGCAAAGGGTATTCGAAAGAGGAAGCCGCAATTTTAGCTCATAACAGATTGCCACCCAGACTATGACGGGCTTTACGTGAGCAGTATTTCGACCTCGTGACCCATATTGCAGAGCAAAAGCTCAAAAGAAGCATTAGTTCAACCATCAACATGGGTTATACATGCTCTGAGTGCGGACGCACGTTCACCAGGCATTGCGATATGATGCGACACCAGAAGAATATATATGAGATTGAAGACACCGATGAATCCATTGAGGCGGATGCTGATACAGAGACTGTTGAGAGTCCACCGACTGATACCGAAACAGAGACTGCTGAGAGTATATCTACTGATACCGAGAGCTTGAAACAGAGACTGCTGAGAATCTATCTACTGATACAGAGAGCTTGACCTCAGATAGTCAGCCTACTTCGCGGGAAAGTGAGGCAGAATCGACCTACTGGGATCGTATTGTGCATCAAGCTATTAATAGCAATGCTGCGGTAATCGAACATGCCGGACAGGATAACTTACAACAGGCGTACATCCAAATGCGCCCATGAATCTGGAAAACAGCCATGGCCATCTCTGAACGGTATACCCTGCTTCCGTTTAAAATGAAAGGAGACCCCACGCACAGGTTCATCATGAAGACCACGCGTCACTAGGAAGAGGATATGCGGTTACCACCCACCGAGGCCTTGGAAATGCGATCAAAATGCGTAAACAACTGTTTGGGATATGTTGCCTCAAAGGTATCCTGGCATACCCGACGACGATTAGAACAAACGGATCAGAGCGAACCCGGCCGAAGATTGAACTTTCTGAAATGGCGATTTTTGATTGGACAAAAACAGCCGAGAATACATCTAACGGGCAAGAAAGAATATTACAGCTGCAGCGCCAAATGGCGGTCTCTGATTGGACAAGAACACTTGAGTTGTAAACACATAACGCGGCTCCCCCAGTGTGGGTATGTTGTACTGGAGGGGGTAATAAAATGATTGATCTGTCATCATGTTGTTGTTGTTGTTCTCTCTCCGGTCCGTATCATGGCCTCGAGGCGTTATGCTAGGGCGTTAAGGCGTAACGATAGGCGTTGGCGGGCGTCACCGCATTTCGATGAATTAGTGTTAATTCCATGGCATATTTAGAAAATAAGAGCTTCAGGGTTAATTAACCAGGGCGATGAAGCATTAAGCATCAAGATGACACCTCGCACGACGCATTCGGACCACGGACAGTCCATCTCTATCCCAAACACCTTCCTTCACACCCCCAAACTGCCCGCTTTGGCTATAACTCCTACTGATGACATCAACAATGAGGTCACAGATGACATGGACATCCCTCAAGTCGTGGTCTATACAATGAGAGCTTCAAGATGGCACCCCACAAGGTGCATTCGGACGACGGATGGTCCATCTCTACCAAAAACACCTTCCTTCACACCCCCAACATGGCCGCTTTCGCTACCACTCGAACTGATGACGTCACCAATGACGTCACAGATGACGTGGACATCCCTCAAGTCGTGGTTTACACCACGAGAGCTTCAATCTGACACCACACACGGCCCATTTGATCCACCAATGGTCCCTCAATCTCTCAAATATACCCCTTCAAACCCCATAATGACCGCTATCGCTACTACGCCTACTACGTCATTAATGACGTCACAGATGACGTGGACATCCCATCCCTCAAGTCGTTGTCTACACCCGGAGGGCTACAAGTTGACACCTCACACCACGCATTTGGACCGCGAATGGTCCCACAATCGCTCAAACACACCCCCACGTACTCCAAAATGCCCGCTTTGGCTAATACTCTTACTGATGACGTCAACAATGACGTTACAGATGACATGGACATCCCTCAAGTCGTGATCTATACCACAAGAACGTCACATTGATACCCACACTATCCATTTGGACCACGGATGGTCCCTCAATCACTCAACAGACCTCCACGAACCCCTAAAATGACCACTTTACTTACTACATCCCAACTGCGCATGCGCAGAATGATGAAAAGGGACGACACACTAGTCCAGTCGGATGGTTCCCCACGAGAGCTTTACACTGATACCTCCCATGACCAAATCGGACCACTAGTGGCCCACCCCGACCCCAAAACGTCCATTCCCATGCGCCTTTTTACTGCGCATTCGCGAAACGACATCAGTTTCACGTCATACCCATCCAGTCGTATGCTCCCGCACGAGTGCTTTACAGTGATACCTCACTCGACCCAATCGGTCCACCAGTGGCCCACCCCGACCCCAAAACGTCCATTCCAATACTCGTTTTCGATTGCGCATGCGCGGAATGACATCTGTTCCACGTCGAACTGGATGCACTGATACCTCACTCAACTCAATCGGACAACTAGGGGTCCACCTAGACCCCAAAACACCCACCCCAGCGCTACTTGCCCAGTGCGCACGCGAACAGTGAGATTTTCCAAAAATTTCAACGCTTGGCTTCGGGGCCACTCCCATTGTGTTCTATGTGGAGAGACGAAATAAAACAAGATCTCACAACCCATGCCGCAAATGACCATGGGTGGGTTTCCCATTAGGTTTAGCATTGTGCCGGAATGGGCCTACACCATATCCGTATATAGATCTGCTATGTAGGGGGAGATCACTCTTACGTGACCGGATGCACCGGAAGTGACCTTCACATGACCTTTGACCCGGTTGTGACCTTTGACCGAATGTGACGTCATTGTGACCTCATTGCCACGTCATGCCTCAGGCGGTTCACTTTTTAGCCTCATTTTGCGCGGGAATTTAGCTTCTTCCTACTGCTATCATATTCATTGCAAACACATATATACCACGGAAAAAGATGGTATAAATGTGATGTTATTGTTGGAGCTATAAAAACTGCTTTTACCTGTGGCCGTCCACTCCATATCAGAGTATTGCCATAATTGTCTATCTCAAATTGTCATAACTGTTTGACTGTTGCAATGCGCACACGTGTGCAGGGTCATTCCTGCAAAAGGACGAATAGCTCAAATCGCTCTATTACACCCCCCCCCCCACTTTTTTGTTACTGATTAATAATCACTTCGTTTTTTTATAGTTTTTTTTATCGATGTGATACTTAATAAACGATAAAAATAGTGGGCAAAATACCGTAAGGGTCGAATAGGCCTATTATCAAAATACCGTAAGGGTCAAATAGCGCGATTGGGTCTATTTGAATAATTAAATGGTACATGTATCTAAATTTTCATGTAGTGCCCATCTAAAAAGCCCTATATTTGCCCGAAAGCGCTTTTCGATTTACTGTTTTTTAATTAATTGGTATCGGGCTTTTGCCCGCTTTTTAATTAATTGGTATGGGGCTTTTGTCCGCTAGGGATTTTGCCTCTGTGGCATTTGTACGCGACACTTACGTCCTTGGAGCTTTTGTCCACTTCGACTTTTGTCCGAGATTCAGATATGATCCTGGTCCGATTTCTATTAAAGTCGGTGGCCATTAGAAATAGAGGTCCGCAATCCGTACCCGATTTGGTCTTTGGAATCCCCATTTTTATACAGCCCCAAACGTCATTGAGAACAGGGTTGTATTCGATATCAAAGTATCAAAATAATAACTTCTCCCCCAGTCAAACAAGCTGCAAACAAACCGGTGGTCCTAAACAGTGGTTCACAGGTACTTCTATCTACCGTTCTGTAGTTCCACCCCCCACCCTAGTCCCCTAGGGTGGGGGGTGGAACTACAGAACGGTAGATAGAAGTACCTGTGCAGTGGTTGTTGTTCGACAATGAGCTGCTATCATACCTCACAGAACAACAAGCAAACGAAAGAAACACAGTGCAATTTAATCTTAGCAATCGACCGAAGTTAATCAATAAGGGGGTGAATGTCAAAGCTTCCAGCAGGTCTTTTGGAACACAGTGTAGACCGTTTAGGCAAGACAAGGGCACGCAATTTGGGGCGGATGTTCGGCCAGATATTCCACTTTCAGTTTCACCTCCCTCGTCCTGGGTTGTACTGTCACAACAACGCAAGGCTGTCCGAAACGCAACAACCCAGTGTTGTATTCTCCGAATGGCAGCGTCGTCGGTGGAGCACAGATATACACGGTAGGTATCCAACCAGATCTCTACCAGTGCAAACGATCTCTACCCGTAATGAAATTATCTCTACCGGTGCGTGAAGCGAGAAATTGTTAGATTTTGGAGAGGAGCATGCCCAGTCAAGGCAAAATAATCAGCCAAGCACCGAAAAGGTCTGTAAACCACATAGCACAGCGTACCCATATGAGTATCTAGATTTATAGCACGTGCAAGCTAAAGCCTGATGTATTTTCGTTATTTTTTAATTTGGGACACAGGATTGCCATGTCGATTAGGAGAATCGACTCCATCATCAAAGAATGGTCTATTTTAGGGCATATCTGACTGTACACCAGCTGTGTTTGTCCCTTTAATTATGGCTTATTGTTCAAGTAACTAAAATAATTAAGCCTCAAAGTCGTCCTGTTTGATTGGGAGAAGAATTTCAATCAAAATCACTATTCATTTTACAACGATCTCTACCATGAGTTTGTGATATGCATGTTTTTCTGTGCTGAAGTTGACAACGATCTCTATCAGCGCTTACAGTGTTGGGATAGGCTTACTTTGGGGGATTTATACGCTGAAACCAATGAGTCTACAAGGGAAATCAAGCCCGGGACAAAATCATATTACCATGTTAGGGCGATCCCGCTAAAATGGAGGTAAAAGAGGTCGTTTGCTAAAAAGTAACTTATTTATCTAATTTAATAGACCAAATATCGGTCTCGCTACTGAAACAACATTGACTGGTTCTTAAAGTGGCAAATTAATTAAAGGACAAGGAACAATAGATAGATTAATGCGCCTGAAGTTTTGGAGCATTGATGACGAAGGAATCAAAGTTATTGAGTAAAAACGACCCTT
Source organism: Hanleya hanleyi (assembly GCA_036873755.1). Classification (NCBI taxonomy): domain Eukaryota; kingdom Metazoa; phylum Mollusca; class Polyplacophora; order Lepidopleurida; family Hanleyidae; genus Hanleya; species Hanleya hanleyi. The sequence continues at coordinate 3,698 of JAVTVY010035256.1, read as the reverse complement.
TTTTCCTCCATTTTATAGAGCGAGATCGCTCAAACATGGTACGGTAATATGATTTTGTCTTTATTGATTTTCGTATATATTTATTGATAATGGTCTCCCTAACATGATTACGTTGGGGGAAAAGAACAATGTGCTATCAACACGCTGATGCTTTCGACAAAAAGATACATTTACCGGTACACAAGTAAAGGCGATTTGAAATTGAAAAAAAGAGATGGTACGATAAGGCGGCAGTTTGGCCTATACGTGGTGCGGTTGAAATAGAAAAAATAAACTGACTCCATTTAGGTCATTTTTTTTTCAGGAAATAGTACATGCTACGAATTCCAATTTCATGTCATAACTATACGTAATCATAAAGCGATCGATGTAGAACTTTCACAAATTGTGTACATATATTTTCTATTGCCGTAACATATTTCATCTTTCCGATGAGAGATGTTATCAGGGGAGTTAATGACCTCGCGAAAACTATGGAGATAGAAACTCTTGAAGCTTTTTACATATAAAAGTGGATCGACGACCCACACAATTATTCGATGATAAAAAGATCGCATGACGGGAAACAGTGTTAAAAATATCAGCATAGCTCACATGACGGTTTCTGAGTTTGGAGATTGTTTCATAGTCTTAAAATGCAATTTTCAACACCATACATTTGGATTAAATGTAAATTCAGATAAAAGTTATTCATTTATTATCGACTTTCCGTTGTGTTTATGATCCAATAAAAACAATGCACGCGGATATATCTGTAGGCCTATGCCTCAAATTCCTTGCCATGCTGCGCAGAAAATGTATTTTCCATGATTTTGGCAAAAACACGTGTGACGTGATGATATTCGCGGGTATATACAGAAAAATCTAGATCTAAGACCATTTCATTTATTTAAGTTGTTCTACTGATCAACACCTCCGCTATTCACACCACAAAATCTAGGGTTGGTCACTGGACAACGTTTCCATTCTCAGAAAGTGTTAAATTGAAATTGTTGTATTTAACACTATAAATGTCCGAGAATTGACAAAAAGCGTTGAAAAAAAAGTTGATGAGCAATACAACACTATACAAGTGTTAAATTCAGCCTAGTAAATTGTAGTATAATGTTAGATATTTTTTCAACACTTTCTGAGAGTGTTACAAATATAACAGCTTATATGATGGTGTAACTCCTCGGACATTAATAATGTTAAATAAAACGCTTTCATGTTAAGAGTGTTGAGATCATCTTCATTATATCAAGCCAATTTCTTCGTTCTCACTTCGAACCTTCGGACGAAGGTCACATTGTGTATCGGTACGTAATTTACCGAGCTCCCAATGACAAGACCGAACTGACTCGATCATCTTTCGTGCGTGTGTGTGCAACTTGGCATCAGACAAATCCGCACAATACATCTCTGGTTCTACTAGGCCTGTTCATACGACTTGATTTGTAGATTTTTGTCCAACACTTTCCATGCACCGAACCTGTAGAGATAGTTGTCAGGAATTGGTAGAGATCTTTGTAATTCTAATTTCCAAAAAGTACATTGAGCACACATATTTTCACATAAACTTGCTTATTTTTACCCGTATATGTGAAATTTGACTGGAATTTGACAATATTTCGTTATAAAGTAGCCCCTTTCTATCAGGATTTCAATTCAAGACATTAAAGACCGAAAAATTTCATCACATTCTCAATACTGAATCGTCGATGGGGCGATCGGTGTCCCTGATTATGAAATAATCAGAGGACGCACGTTTGAAACAAGAGCGAAATATATTTCCTCGTACATTTAGGCGTACGCTGCGCTATACCATTCCGAGTATTACTCAGGTCTTCCTGGCAAAATAAGCTGAAATTGGTACATACCACTATTCGTAAACCCGTAATATTAGCTGGTGGAGATCGTTGTGCAGATGGTAGAGATCGTTTGCACTGGTAGAGATCTGTTTGGATACCTACCGTGATATAGGTCCGTCGGTGTTCAAGCCAGAGGTGATTTCATTTGGGAAGGACTTGACAAAGAACTTCCAAATTTATATTATAAATGTGAAAGTTTAGGCCTGATATAAAAACTAGTTTGTTTCCATCACCAGGTTGAAGATTCAGCTCGAATGAGCTATAATAGGTCAATCAAGCTATTTAGCAACAACAGAAAATGTGATATTTTCAATTATCTCATGAACTTTCTCAGACAAAAAAATGCATTGACGTGGGACTCACAGTGTAATGTTATGGTTTGTAATAGCCATAATTACAGCAGGTTAATTAGAGCAGGTGGATTTTTGGGCTCTTGATAACTGGTGTAAATGTGGAAATCATGCATCAAATTATCCTACTATTCCAAGAAGATACAATTAGGCTTACTACATTGATGATAATTTTGACAAATTAAAGTTGAAAATAATCCAGTTATCACTGATTCAAACTATTTTGTCAAGTTGAGATGATCCATAATTTTGATATTTATATGAAAGTGGAACTTCATATCTTTGAAGTTATTGATGACAAGAAGAGCTGCAAATGTATTTTGATGTAAAGATTTTATCTCAAAAGTGAGATTGTGTACCAAGTATTGACAAAACTTGCCCATTGTTTTAATGATCTGTCACCACCACACAAGGATTTGTAAAGGCTCTCATTTGACAAAATGTACTTTGCACTCTACAAACTTGTAACTTGTTATACTCGCCATAACATATGCTGTTATGAAGAGGCAAAACAAAAAAGCGATGTGCGGTGATGCAGAAACAAACTATTTTTTGTGGCCTTACGGTGATTTCCCTAATAATTCGCCTTCCAAATTTAATTCGAAAATGGCAGATTTTTCCTCTGTCATGATTTTCTCCATTCTAATAAACATGATAAAACGAAAACGGGAGCATTTTCACTATACACGTTAAACAATAAATTCGAACACTTCCGTTGTTCGTATACAAGTTATTGATAAATTCATGCAAAATTAATAAAAAATCATTGGTACTTTGTTGGGGATAAACTTCAGTTTATCTATACAGCTCGATCAAGCTGAACAACACAAGAATGTGATATTTTCAATTATCTCTTGAATTAAATATAAATAGCAGTTCACCATAAGTTTTTCATCTTTGATATATAAGTGAACAACGTATCAATTTTGATATCAGATTTTCTTTTTTAAGATTTCAGATTTCATGTTGCACCTAATAATCTAATCAAAGTGAAGATTGAAAATACCACTTATTTTGTCACTGTCGAATAGTTTGGTCGAGTTATTGTGGCTCGATCACGGTTTATCCCCAACTTGATGAATACATGTACTAGCTTCCGTGTTTACTTTACTCTTGACCACAGGCCTGCAAAACAAGAGTTTTGGAGGGGTATGGGCGGTGGTATTAGGGTGAAGTGTCGAAATATGGGGTCTCTATATATAACCCCATGCTTTAGTTGTGGATTTATATAAAGCATGGGGTTATATATAGAGACCCCATATTTTGACACTTCACCCTAATACCACAGCCCACACCCCCCAAAACTCTTGTTTTGCGGGCCTGTGCTCTTGACATAGAGCCACCAGATGCTGTTCTGTAATTAATGTTGATGGGTTGATGTCATTCCTCTGAAATACCAGGTTGGGATGATAATTAATGGTAATCAGAACTAAGATAATTCACATGAATTCTAGTTTATCCATTTTTTGTATTCCCCAGTGATCTTTTCACAACTTAT
>JAVTVY010035255.1:0-151104 GCA_036873755.1 Hanleya hanleyi | reverse complement strand
TTTCGTGAGAGAAGTACGATGTTCTTCAACTGTAAACGAAGCGTTATAGACTTCATGGTTACCGGAGAGGAATTTAATTTCGTTTTTCCCTTCTCTTTTTTTGGAAACTTTGGATTTTAGGTACATAATTTTCTGAAGAAGAGCTTTTGGCAATTGTTTCTCCTAATTTATTTGCCATTTCTACTCTGTAAGTAATCACCTGATTTCCGTCGTTGAGATGATAAACGCTGGACTTACCTTTTATTCTGTGGATCATATTCCAAGCTTTTGTTTTATGAGTATGAGTATTTATCTTAAAAACATAATTTCTCCAAGGATCACGTTTATTCTGTTTCATGGTTCTACGAGCTTCAGCTCTTGTAACTCAGAGATGTTTCAAATTTTCAGGATTAGGATGTCGGCAGAAATATCGTTCAGCCTTCTTCCTACTTCTCCTTCTCCTTCCTTCTTTGCAGTCATCATTAAACCAAGGTTTCTTAATATGTGCAACTTCTGAAGATGTGGGAATGGTTTGGTTGGCAATTTCTATCAACATATCTGAGAATAGCTTTATAGGATCTGAAACATCAGACTGATCGTAATTTTTGTGAACAAAGCTTTTCAAACTCGGACCAGTTTGCTTTCTTGAAATTAAACCTTGTGAAATGAGGGTCTTCAGCTGAATGAACAGCTTTTAGGACACCAAGACAATTCTTCAAGAATAGGAAGGTCGCAAAGTTGAGATATCCAATGCTGAATAGGTTCCATGAGCCGAGGACAAATGTGTATAAGAACCATCATTAAAAATACACAAAGAATTATTTGATACAAAATTTTCGAGAATTTTACCTTTACAATTGTCTTCATTATCCCAGAGCATATTACGACCGTTAAAATCACCCATCATTAAACAAGGTTTCGGGAGCTGATCATAAAGATATTGAAGTTTATTGATCCGGAGACTACCAGAAGAAGGTATGTACACCGTGCATAATGTGAAAACAGAATTCAAGGTAAATCTGTCACTAAATCAACAGGACTTAGTAAAACACCCATTTTAACCAATATTGAAGAACCGCTTTTTCCATTTTCGTCTAAAGCGTAGGATTGATAAGGTGTGTATTGGTAAAATTTAAATTTATCTTTATCTGCTTTCTTCGGAAAGGTCTGGTTGAGACAAAAAGCTGATAGTTCATAATCTTGAGTTAATACTCCTCTGCAATTCCACTGAACGATAGTTGGTGGCTGAGCCATCATTAGTCTGTATATAGAAATAAAACACAAAACTGCCCAAGCTAAGATATATAAGGTTAGCTTAGCCATTATGTACGTTTTATTTTGGGTAATTCTTTTTGACGTTTCTTTTTATTTTTCAGTTGTTCTCTCTGGTCTTTTTTACTTTCCTTATAAACTTCTTTCTCTCTCTCTTGTCCCCACAAGTCCTTCGACATTTGGTCCAAGGAAGTCTCGCCTTTTAACGAACGATCTTTACAATCAAGATACTCATCATCAGAAAGCATAGGTGACTATCAGAATTCAATGACCATTCATCTTCTGCGACTGGATCTACTACGAAATCTTCTGGATCATCAACATCTACGTCTGTAGACACCAGCCTAGCAACATCAACCATGTCTTTTCATGTATACCAATCCTGTCTTTGATCCCCTTGATTTGAAGGCAATGAGATCACCGAAAACATCCAAAAGCCCATCCTTAATTGTGTGAGCAGAGTACTTTGCCAGACGATCCCAGGACCCAGACCTGAAACGCTCCACGATTTCATTCTTATCTAGTACTTCCCCATTTCGCAGTTGTAACTCAATACGTGGAAGCATATTCTGAAATGAGGATTCTTGTATTGAAAAATCCTTTTTGCCATCTTCTACGGCTTTGTTCAATCTTGCTTTTATGTTTCTCTCACTAACATAAGCACTATGACAAGCAAGCATAACATGATCCGATCTTGCCTTTGCTGCGTTAGACAGTGATTCCTGTAAACCAAAGCTCCTAACCATGATGAGCTGTGTATCGCCTTTCCTTTTTTTACATTTACAAAAAAAAACAACGAGTGAAGTCCACCACTTGCACCTCTAGTGCTCGATTGAGTGTCTTATAGACGGTTAAGGATAGTTCCCATGGCCCAAAATCAAGTAGCTTACGCCATGAAATCACGTGACATTAGGCCATGAAACCACGTGACTTCATGAAATCACTTGACTGAATGCCCTTAAGCGGGATTACGTCTAATTAGGATGCAAATTTGCGCCAATTAGCGTTAAATCAATATTACTGGTTACGGGTTAGGGTTAGGTTTAAAGTTTTGGGGTTAGGGTTAGTGTTAGGTTTGTGTTAGGTGTGTAAGTCCAACGGTTGCTTTCAGCTGCTCCCGTGGCTCAGAAATATGATTTCTAGCGTTACGATAGTATAGCGTGTAATCAATGTCTTGGCGACAAGGGAATGCTGGGACCAAGGAGGTCATTAGCATAAATTAGAATAAGAGTAGGCCCTCTGCCCGGAGCGGGAATGAGAGCCAATAGATTGGCAGTGATGCCAGGTCATGTGACTGAAGCCCAAGCGGTGAATAGCGTGGGTTTTGCAATATTGCGGCACTTCTAGCCGAACCTTCGACGCGAGCACATCGATCGGCAGTTAATTTCGTTGTAGTTGTATTTTCGTCATGGAGCAGTCTGCAGCACAAATGTTGTCGGGCCAGGAGTTGCAAACGATCATAGATAATCGTGTTTCGCAGGGAAACAAATCATTATTAGCCGAATTGGATAAACTGGTAGCCGGAAGGCTAAAAGGATTAAAGGAGGAGATGAGCGAGTCACAGAACGAAATTTCGGAAAACCAGATTTCGTTACTGAAAGACATCAAATCCAAGGATATACCTAACTTCAAGCGAAAAGGGAACGAAGAACAGTATAAGCATAATGTTACGGTGGGCTCATACATAGAGGACGCTAAGAGGCACCTGGAGGCCACCCAGACGACGGAGGCGCCGGATTCTACGGTTACGTGTATTAACCGTGCTAGAGACAGCCTAGTGCAAGGTATCGAAACCATAAAACATCGTCAAAAGCTTATCCGTTTGGCGGATAGTTCCGACCTAGGATGGAAGGTAGTCGAAGAGTATGAGACGAACGAGCTCGCCGAGAATTCGGACGATGAAAAGCGGATTTACAAAGCCCAGGCCAGGGCGAAAGGCAAAGTTAAAGAATTTCAAAACAAGAGGCGCCGTGGACGAGGAGCATATAGTCGGCCAACAGGGGCCTACTTTCCGGCGGCAAACCCAGTCGGAGAGGGCGCTGCACCACAGGCGAAGGTCGTCCGTGCCGATTACCCAAAACCAGGATTATGTTTCGCATGTTGGAAACCAGGACACTGGAGGGGGTCCCCAGAATGTCCCGCCTCAGCTAGGGTGTCGACGGCCGGGAGTCCGGCAATACCTAAGATGAGTATAGATCTCTCTAATAAAAGTCTGTATTTGAAACAAGACATTAATGTAGACATAAAGTTAGCTCCGAATGGGAGATCAAATATGCACGACAGTTGTGAAAGCGTATATTTCAGTGAGCTTTTTGATGAAACGGGGGAAATAAGTGATTGGCATGAGGGCTTAGATTTGTGCGAATTAGATAGCTATGATATTTTCAAAGCACACACTACTGGTAATGTATCTCCTGTAGGAAGGTTACGCATGGTTGCAGATAGGTGGCGCGCAGCCGGTGCTAGCGAAGCCATTATGGACATAGTGTTGAACGGTTATAAGTTGCCGTTGTTCACCATTCCTGATGAAGTTAAACTTAATAACAATAAGTCCGCCTGGGATAATAAAGATTTCGTCATTGGCGAGATATCTACATTGCTTGAAAGAGGCGTGATAAGCGAAGTGCGAGATCGACCTTTCATCACCAATCCTTTGTCAGTAGCAATTCACAAAGGGACGAATAAGAAAAGGCTAGTTTTGGACTGCCGTCATGTCAATCCTTGCCTATTTAAATTCAAATTCGTTTGCGAAGACACCACTGTCGCTAGAGCTTTGTTTGGAAAGGGTGATTATTTGTTCAAATTTGATATTAAATCGGCCTTCCATCATATCGAGATTTGGGAAGAACATCGAAAATACTTAGGATTTTCTTTCATCATTCAAGGGGTCGAGAAATATTTTGTATTTAATGCTTTACCATTCGGGCTTTCCACATCCCCATTCATATTTACCAAATTATTCAGGGTTCCAGTAACACATTGGAGAAGCCAAGGTCACCGGATTGTAGTTTTTTATGATGACGGGATAGGGGGCGCTAAAGGTCGTGAGGCCGCCACTGACCTGAGTAAGCAAGTTAGACAGGACTTGGACGAATGGGGTTTTCTAACCTCCGAAGAAAAATGTATGTGGGATCCAAAAATTCGTATGGAATGGATAGGCACTGTACTGGATATGGTACTGGGCAAGTTATATGTCAGTCAAGACAGAATCCAGAGATTATTGAATGCTGTTATTAGCATCATAGAAAATATAGCATCAGGCCAACTACACATTCAGGCCAGGAAATTGGCAGCTTTGATTGGACAGATAGTTTCAATGCAGGGGGCTATGGGGCCAGTAACTAGACTGCGCACCAGATACATGTATCAATGTCTAGAGAAGAGACTAGGCTGGGAATACAGTGTTAAAATTACACAGCCAGCGTTTGAAGAGCTGCAGTTTTGGACGGATAATGCCTCAAGGTTAAATGGGGCGGACTTGGTGTCCGAGAAAGATTGCACACTATGTGTTTATAGTGATGCCTCAGCTCAAGGCTATGGAGGTTTTATTGTGGAATGCGATGGAACAGAAACCATCGGCCAGTGGGCCCCTCACGAGGAGGTTAAGAGCTCTACGTGGCGAGAGCTGGAAGCTGTTTTCCGAGTTTTAAAGTCTAATGAGAAATGCCTAGAGGGCAAGGTAGTACAGTGGTACACCGACAACACGAATGTTGTTAGAATTTTGAAAGCAGGTAGCATGCGTGAAGAGCTACAAGCTATCGCACTGAATGTCTATGAGACGTGTGAAGCTAAGAATATTCGATTAGAACCAGAATGGGTTCCTAGAAACATGAACCAGAAAGCTGATTTACTGAGCAGGTGTATCGACAATGATGACTGGGGTATAGCACAGGAACTATTCGACGAGCTTGATGAAATGTGGGGTCCTCATACAGTAGACAGATTTGCTAATGATTGTAATGCTAAATGTCTGAGATTTAACTCTAGGTGGTGGTGTTTGGGGACTGAAGGTATAGATGCATTTTCACAGTTCTGGGGGGAAGATAACAATTGGCTTGTTCCACCACCAAGGCTGATTCTTCTAAGCCTAAAGAAAATGGCAAAAGACAGAGCCAAAGGGACAATAGTTGTCCCAGAATGGAGGTCGGCTCAGTACTGGCCCTTTATTCATTCACTAGCACAAGCTAATCTACATGTTGTCGGGTCCAAACGATTACCTCGGTTCAACTGTGTGAGAAAAGGAAGAGATGTAAATGGAATTTTTAGCATTAGTCCGTTGAGATTTGACATGCTAGCAATGAGAATTGTGTATGGTGATAACCAAGAATAGATGAATGAATCTAACAAAATCTTTTCTTATTTTAACAGGTTTGAAACTTAAAGAAACGATTCGTGACCGCTTACAGGCAGAAGGGCTACAGGAAACACCGGAATTGCAGGTGCTAAGAGGGCACATGGCTAGTTACATCACCATGTCGCGAAGTGACAGCACAAACAGAAAATATATGGGTTATTACAAACGGTGGACAGCTTTTGCCGAAAGCAAAGGATTCAAGACCATTCCGGCCTCACCCATTCACGTATCTTTATTTTTAACTCAGTTAATGGACTCGGGGCATTCGTCGAGCTCCCTGAGCAGTTTTGTTTACTCAATTAAATGGGCACATAAATTACATGCTGTAGAGGATCCAACGTGTCATCCGTTTGTTGTAAGCTTATTAGAAGCCAGTAAACGAATAACTGGCAAGCCATGCGCTAAGAAGGACACTGTGACAGCTGAGGACTTGAAAGTGTAGGCTACCTGAATTAGCCAATAAACAAACCAGAATACTCCGAGTTCATGTAGGGAAATAACTAAATTTATTCATAGAAACAGTATGTTAACAGATGCTGTGTTATCCAGCTAAAGATAATTCAAACCTTAGCTAAGTGCAGTTAAACACAACTAAACGGATATAAAACGTATCTAAACGCATCTAAACGCAGCTAAACGTTTCTAAATGCATCCAAATGCATCCAAACGGTGACCAACCAGTCTATCTGTTCTGACCAGGTGGCGATTTACATGACTACAAAATAAAATGTAAACAAAAGAGACATGAGCAAATCTGTACAAAACAGAACCATGCATCATATTAAATCATCCGCGTCATACACGTTATGCATTTGGCATACACAAAATATCAATGTACCGCTTTAATTTAATTTCTCCTTTACCATGTTTACCAGAATATCATGAGTTTCCATGTAATACTATTAGCTTCTCTCAGACATCCACAACTTCCTTTAAAGTCACAGACTTGCACTTAACAAAAGTACATTGTGTCAATTAAGATCTCATTAATAGACCCTAAATACCATAGTGTTATTCACTACTTATGTGAGAGACTAAATAGCTCATTAACTTAAACTCAAACATACTCGCATTACCACTATGCACATATTTATATAGCATAGCTAAACTGTATAGACTTGCTATCAGTATGGTGTCATTATGATGTATACATGATGAATAACCAACCTGGACAGAACCAATAGGCCTGGAACATCATGACTCCCACAATCCCATTATTTGCCATTCTTATTGTCTGGTGTGACAATGGACTGTGGCAATCGGTTAACCTATAAAATTAACAACATAATAAATGTCTCTATCTAACTATATGAAAGAACATAAAGGAATATTCACTAAAATCTACTGTAGTTAAACATTTGAATTGCTTATACATGTTAAAGAATTTGACTCCAGTGGCGATATAGCTCGAAGATCTAAACATGTTTTATCAAGTCATCAAGACTGGTCACTGTTACATGTATATGAACTAGTCTGTTGGGATATATGTCACAATCTTCTCAGTACCATATTTCTATCTTAAGGGAGTTAGCAGAGGCAATAATTCTCTAGACGAGATTTCTCAACGTGAATCTGAACCGTACAAGATACATATATCATCATACATATATAAAAGCAAAACAATTTAATCAAATAGCTTGAAGTATCAGCATAACAGATCACTGAGCCAAAAATGCTTCATGACTCCCTGGTCAAATATACAGGTATGCACTGGCATTGTCCAGTGACGTTCCCCAAATGTAACTGAACTCCTCAAATTACCCATACAGAACATATATCAATTCCTTAATATAAATTAGCAATAATAGTGAATTGACGAGAAACAAATCTACTTACATAATTCAGCCTGCATTCTTCACTAATCACAATCTGCCAACACAGCTTATACAGTTTCTCGCGAACCAGGGCATCACAGTGAAGTTTAAATAACATGATATCCTCAGTATGAGTATACATGAACACATCTTGCCAGCTTGGCAATTATCTTGTTCCCTCTCTGAAAGACTGTGCGCATCTGATCATTTTATACCAGAGGCCAGGGTTTTTCTATCTCTAAAGTTTACCCATGGCAAATATAACATTCCAGTTTATTATTGGGGTATGTAGGAAGGTTATAATCAGAGATTAGAATTCGGAACATAGTCTCAGTGTTTATCTGAAACTCAAGATTGCTCAGGAAGTTTCAAACAAGTGGCCTAATCTCAAGTCTGTTCCAAAGCCAAACCACAGGCTTATTCTCCAGGCATGAAGTTTCCTTATCACAGATAACTTCAGCGAACCTTCAGAGACAATCACCAAATACAGGTCATAAGGGACTAGAAATTGAATAATAGGACCACATGTCTTATCCTCTGAACATTATCATCTCACCAGTAAATTAATCTCCCATTTTATCACAGCCTTCCAACCCAGAAATACACAACAATATTCTGGAGTTGCCAAGGTCACTTTGAGATAATTTAAAGCTTTTAGTACACAAATAGGCCAGTCTGGTATTAGCGGAAAAGATCTAATCCAGTAATAAATACCAGGCTGCCTTCAAATTATACAATGCAAGTCTGAAACCCCAGCAACTCCCTTCCATTGACCGATTACAGGGTGGCTAACTGTGGTCATGCTGACCCTAGCGGGCACATCTCCACATATATGTAAAAGGTTCTCCCATTCATTAGATAACCCTTATGATAAATTGTTATATAGGAAACTCACAAGAAACATGAACCCGTATAGAATCATACTCAGGATGGAAAACCCCTAGCTACATATACAGTACCCACAATAGAAAATGAATTATCCTAACATACATGTACATGGAATATTAAAGAAAATAAAATGATCTACTCTAAATTATAACATAATTAGAGCAGGTCACACTCGCCTCCACTTTTGTTTACTCTGCCCTCAGAAAAACTAAACACCATATTCCTATTCCCACCCCTGCACGAAATAATCAGACAGCAGGTCTTGGAAAGAGCTGAACACCAGAAAAACTGAGTTCCAGAAAAACCCCTGCATATTAAATCAGTGAATGGCAAAGATCAACATTGTCCATTGGGATATCCATTATCTCCAGATAAGCAATCATTTCCCACAGCCTAGAAACGAAAAAAAACACCATGGTCAACAAAATCTCCAAGGCCAGGGAAGGCAACCATCAGATGCTGGCAGCATGGTCAATGCCCCAACCGAATGCACATGTCAGTCTCAACCCCCTGGTACTGGTCATTCAAACCAAATTCTGGAAACCCTATCACTCACATTACGCGACAGCAAATAATTTTCATCCCCAGGTCCTTGATAAGGAACACACTGAGGTAACTTGTGAACGCGATGTGTGAGTAAACCAATATATGAGTCATCCACTACATATATCTGCCTAAACCCGACAACCATCAACATCAAAGCTAGATGTTATGGCAGTAAAATAGTTCTCCAAAATATTCCTACTCTCAGGCCAATTAATCTCTTCATTAATCCTATAGTTGCCCTCTATAACCCAGTCTGGGTGTATTGAGTAAGCAACCTGTTTACTTGCTTGAGAAAGATACCAGATAACATACTGACCACAAGTGCACACTAGCATTATCTGACAATATACATAGAAACATGTCCTTGTACTGACCATTCCTACCTATCCCTGTTCACAATATGTAACTTGTCAACCTACCCATGTTACAATTACCCCCGCTTTTAAGTTGACGTCCTTGGCAACTTCCATAAAAACAAATGCCAATAACACCTAAACCTAATGACACGGATTATCATTCTTGGTTCCTTGAATCTAACAGAAAAATTACTTTTTTAAAAAGGGGTAAACCATGTTGTCTCACCACTGCTCTGAACAATGCAACACAGTCATAATGGTTCTGATTCAAATTTATTCCTCCAAGTCCCATGACTATGAGGACAATAACATACAAAAAAACTCGACCAAAGTCAAAAGACAAACTTCTACAAATCAGTGTACCCGAACAACACTGCATCTTTTCAATGACTTGATGGTTCCTTACAGACAATCTAACTTATGTTCTCGTCTGATTTTCATAACATATGACTTCCTGTAAAAAGTAACCATATCGGCAAAACTAAAATGAACAACTCGTTAAAATGCCCCTTTAATGTCCATGCACCTATGTGCATGAACCCAGTTAGCAGGCACACGCCCGTCTTCAAGGTTAGCGAAACGGTCTGATAAACAAATGAAGAGCCCTATCTTCAACCCAACGCAACAGCATATAATCCCCAGTTCCCATTGATGGGATATCTCTGAGCAGTATTAAAACCTGATGCGCACTGTAAGACTTATTCCTACTCATCCCTTTACAGTCAAACCCCTAAATACCAGGCCCAGGCGACTACGTACCACCTCTATCATCCTAGTGAGATGCAAATAGAGTAGGTGGCCTGTATCTGACTTAAAGAGATAGATAGGCACTCAACATTGACCGTCACTCAACTTATGCAATTGTTCCTGTCATCCCGAGTAGAGCACATAACTTCTTCATCATGCTCTCATATGCCATACACTTTGCCTAGTTATAAACTGAAAGGAAGACAAATCCTGACAACAAAGGGTATCTTTAAACCAGTTTCTGCATTTAGTGAAAAGAAATGCAAGAAACACAAAACAAAAGTAACATCCTACTTATCTCATTATCCATCACAAAATGGAGGTATTTCTAACTTTACCACTACTATAGCGCCTCAATGCCATACAAACAAAATCAAATATCAAAAGGGATAATAAAACATGTTACTAGATAGCCAATTGACAGAAAAGGCATAAAACTAAGCCTGTAACCATTCATGCACAGTGCATTATCCACATCTCCAATTCACAGTTTCTAGATTTGATTTTCCATGGCTATACAGTGCACACAGTCCAACTACAGTCCAAATCTGTTTCTTGGAATGTATTCCAAGACCACGAACAGTCTCTGATTGTTACAGTCACCACAACCATCATCCATGCACTGCGTCTCCTTGATGACGGTTGGCGATCACCTCTAACCTGGCGTACAGCGAGCATCCACAAGTCTGAGTCTTTCGCTGCAGGTCTCCCGCCAGCATTTTCGTCAAATCTCAGAGGTGATCTGTGGCGACTGGGCGTAGACATGGTTGGTCACCGTTAATACCGTTAAATATCCCTACACTTATCACTCTGATAGTATTCAATCCCACTTCTGACACCAAAATGTAGGCTACCTGAATTAGCCAATAAACAAACCAGAATACTCCGAGTTCATGTAGGGAAATAACTAAATTTATTCATAGAAACAGTATGTTAACAGATGCTGTGTTATCCAGCTAAAGATAATTCAAACCTTAGCTAAGTGCAGTTAAACACAACTAAACGGATATAAAACGTATCTAAACGCATCTAAACGCAGCTAAACGTTTCTAAATGCATCCAAATGCATCCAAACGGTGACCAACCAGTCTATCTGTTCTGACCAGGTGGCGATTTACATGACTACAAAATAAAATGTAAACAAAAGAGACATGAGCAAATCTGTACAAAACAGAACCATGCATCATATTAAATCATCCGCGTCATACACGTTATGCATTTGGCATACACAAAATATCAATGTACCGCTTTAATTTAATTTCTCCTTTACCATGTTTACCAGAATATCATGAGTTTCCATGTAATACTATTAGCTTCTCTCAGACATCCACAACTTCCTTTAAAGTCACAGACTTGCACTTAACAAAAGTACATTGTGTCAATTAAGATCTCATTAATAGACCCTAAATACCATAGTGTTATTCACTACTTATGTGAGAGACTAAATAGCTCATTAACTTAAACTCAAACATACTCGCATTACCACTATGCACATATTTATATAGCATAGCTAAACTGTATAGACTTGCTATCAGTACGATGTCATTATGATGTATACATGATGAATAACCAACCTGGACAGAACCAATAGGCCTGGAACATCATGACTCCCACAATCCCATTATTTGCCATTCTTATTGTCTGGTGTGACAATGGACTGTTGCAATCGGTTAACCTATAAAATTAACAACATAATAAATGTCTCTATCTAACTATATGAAAGAACATAAAGGAATATTCACTAAAATCTACTGTAGTTAAACATTTGAATTGCTTATACATGTTAAAGAATTTGACTCCAGTGGCGATATAGCTCGAAGATGTAAACATGTTTTATCAAGTCATCAAGACTGGTCACTGTTACATGTATATGAACTAGTCTATTGGGATATATGTCACAATCTTCTCAGTACCATAGTTCTATCTTAAGTGAGTTAGCACAGGCAATAATTCTCTAGACTAGATTTCTCAACGTGAATCTGAACCGTACAAAATACATTATATCATCATACATGTATAAAAGCAAAACAATTTAATCAAATAGCTTGAAGTATCAGCATAACAGATCACTGAGCCAAAAATGCTTCATGACTCCATGGTCAAATAAACAGGTATGCACTGGCATTGTCCAGTGACGTTCCCCAAATGTAACTGAACTCCTCAAATTACCCATACAGAACATATATCAATTCCCTAAAATAAATTAGCAATAATAGTGAATTGACGAGAAACAAATCTACTTACATAATTCAGCTTGCATTCTTCACTAATCACAATCTGCCAACACAGCTTCTACAGTAATCTCGCGAACCAAAGCATCACAGTGAAGTTTAAATTACATATCATCAGAAGTCCATATTTGATGGACTTCTGATATGATCATGTACTCAGTACGAGTATACACGAACACATCTTGCCAGCTTGGCAATTGTCCTAGCTGTTCCCTCCCTGAACGACTGGGCGCATCTGATCCTAAATACCAGAGGCCAGGGTTTCCTATCTCTAAAGTTTATCCATGGCAACTATAATATTCCAGTTTATTATTGGGGTATGTAGGAAGGTTATAATCAGAGATTAGAATTCGGAACATAGTCTCAGTGTTTATCTGAAACTCAAGATTGCTCAGGAAGTTTCAAACAAGTGGCCTAATCCCAAGTCTGTTCCAAAGCCAAACCACAGGCTTATTCTCCAGGCATGAAGTTTCCATATCACAGATAACTTCAGCGAACCTCAGAGACAATCACCAAATACAGGGCACAAGCTCATAAGGGACTAGAAATTGAATAATAGGACCACATGTCTTATCCTCTGAACATTATCATCTCACCAGTAAATTAATCTCCCATTTTATCACAGCCTTCCAACCCAGAAATACACAACAATATTCTGGAGTTGCCAAGGTCACTTTGAGATAATTTAAAGCTTTTAGTACACAAATAGGCCAGTCTGGTATTAGCGGAAAAGATCTAATCCAGTAATTAAATAACAGGCTGCCTTCAAATTATATAATGCAAGACTGAAACCCCAGCAGCTCCCTTCCATTGACTGATTACAGCGTGGCTAACTGCGGTCATGTTGACCCTAGCGGGCACATCTCCACATATATGTAAAAGTTCTCCCATTCATTAGATAACCCTTATGATAAACTGTTATATAGGAAACTCACAGGTAAACATGAACCCGTATAGAATCATACTCAGGATGGAAAACCCCTAGCTACATATACAGTACCCACAATAGAAAATGAATTACATACATGTACATGTAAGAATATTAAAGAAAATAAAATGATCTACTCTAAATTATAACATAATTAGAGCAGGTCACAAAAGCTTTATGTGCGAAATACCAGGGCTGTACAGATATCTTGATCCTGCGTGATTTGACCATGATTTTGATTGCTTTCGCAGCCTTCCTACGGTATGACGAACTGAGTGACTTACGGTGTTGTGATGTAACTGTTCTGGGTGACCATCTCTCTATTTTCATCCGTCATGCGAAAACTGATCAGTATCGCCATGGCAATGTAGTAGTCCTGGCTAAGTTGGATAGTATAGCCTGCCCATATAACATGTTCTGTAGATATGTTAAAGCAGTCAACTGTTGTGCTGATAGTTCAGGTTTTCTTTTTAAACCAGCATTTAAGTCAAAAGGCACCTGTAAGCTAGTCAATCTTAATAAGAAATTAAGTTACACTCGCACCAAAGAGTGTGTGATAGCTAGGCTACGGGAAGTCGTAGGAGAGGAAATAAAATTAGGTCTACACAGCCTGCGGGCCAGTGGGGCATCGGCTGCAGCTAACAACGGGTCTGATGACAGGTGCTGGAAGCGTCATGGCAGATGGAAAAGTGATTGTGCAAAAGACGGTTATATTAACGATTCCCTAGTCAAAAGGCTTAAAGTTTCCAAATCTTTAGGATTGTAGAACGTTTAGGACGACAAATATAGGTCATAACGAGGCACTTGCAAAAGCAATTATTTGGTAACAATAGCGTCCCTTTCTTTATTGTCTATCTGGTTCTGGCTGCATCATGTTACTTTTGTTGATGTGTTGAAGTAACATAGTTAAGGTTTTTTGCATGAGAGTGAAGCTAAGACATATGATTTCTAGCGTTACGATAGTATGGCGTGTAATCAATGTCTTGGCGACAAGGGAATGCTGGGACCAAGGAGGTCATTAGCATAAATTAGAATAAGAGTAGGCCCTCTGCCCGGAGCGGGAATGAGAGCCAATAGATTGGCAGTGATGCCAGGTCATGTGACTGAAGCCCAAGCGGTGAATAGCGTGGGTTTTGCAATATTGCGGCACTTCTAGCCGAACCTTCGACGCGAGCACATCGATCGGCAGTTAATTTCAATTAAGCAATTTTATGCTTGGTATGCTTGTTGCAGATGCCTCGAATTTTCTTTTTAACAGTGATATAGACGTTGATTTAAGTGTAATGTAACGCTGGTACAGAGTAAATATGGTTTGATAACATAAAGGTAGCACAATTCCAAATTTATAGTGAATACTGACACTATCACTTTCAGAGTATGTATTCTTTATTACATGTACCACTAGTATTACATTATAATACGCGAAGTATAACATACATAAACAAGATATCTAAGGGCGAGATTCATGGTGGGGACCAACACCGTGCCTGGAGCCCTATCCTGCGAGGCAAACGGTCTACAGGTTTCCAGAGTCTTTTCCAGTTTCGGCTGTTAAAGGTTTTTATCTCTGGTTTTTCCTGGCCGGCTTGGTAGGGCGAGGAAGGGAACCTAGAACATGTTAAAAGATGAACAACATTGATTAGTCATGGCTCTTCACGGTGACAGCATTATGCATGCGCTAATGTTAGCAATGTTATCATGTACAATAATTCTGTTTGTCACCTTGTTACAATGATTATCAGCTCGTGACTTTTATTGAGGAAATAAATCGGTCGGAGCGTCTATCTGGTTCTGGCTGCATCTCTCTATCTGGTTCTGGCTGCATCATGTTACTTTTGTTGATGTGTTGAAGTAACATAGTTAAGGTTTTTTGCATGAGAGTGAAGCTAAGACCAGCAGATCATCACTTCTCGACCAGCGCAACTGGGATAAAGATTCCTAGGCCTATGCTAAATTTTTTAGTTAAGTCCAAAATTTATGAAACTTCAGTATGTTTTGTGAACTAGGCATCCTCTAGTATGAGAATTGGCTCTGGTAATAGACACCTTTTTTTCTTCTTTTTTTTTTAGCCATTTATCCGATCTTATCCGTCCTGAGGTTAATCTTATCGGAGCGTACCCCAGTTGGGCGGGAACAGCCAGCTAAATAGAAAAGAGTAAATATAGCTAGTCATAGTGCTCTATAGGAGATAACAATCACACTTAAAATCGATTAGTTTTCCTGTTCACGGGTGTATTCCCAACCATGATAAAGTGACTGTGACAAATTTACACAGCTGTGACACAGAGCTTTCCGAGGCATATTATCAGAGCGAGGCATATTACCAGAGGCCAAACGTCCTGATACGAGTCCGAGGTGTTCCGAATGTTTCGCGGCTCGATTTGCGCATGTGACCTGTCACGTGAAAGGAAACTGGATCATGTGATCACACTGTCGTAAAATAAACAGGATACCGAAAGCAAGATGATAGTCGGTGTCGTTTTCCTGTTGTCTCTCTGGTCGATTACCGGCGGTAAGTTTAGCAAACTGCTGATTCTTAAAGTCCACAAGGTATCGTACAACATCATTGATTAGAGTGATGATCCAAGGATGCAGATGTAGTGTTGAAAACTGCGGACGCAGTGTTGAAAACTGGGGTCACGAACGGCCGTAAAGTAGCGCACCTGCTGCAGCCAACAGGCAGAATTATTCTATATTTGAGGGGCCTAACTGTAGGCCTAACGTATAATAGTGGTTTTCTGTCACACTAAAGGAGAATTATTATTTGAAGAGAACTGTTCACTTATTTCAGCTAAAATTGCTTTTTTGATACCATGACAAATGAAATTGAATGGAGATACACTGCCTAGAGCTGCGATATCCTAACCAGAAAAACAGCCAATATTTCAAGCAGTTTTCAGTCACGGATGTTAGTAGCCCCGTACACAGGACGTCTGGTTGGTAGCTAACAGTATATTCCCAGCCTGTTTACGAAGAAAACGGGGGCTAGGATGTTAGTTGTCACAACTGTTCCTATCATCAACTTCCGCTATAAAAGAGAGCGGGGAACAATAGATTAGCTGTTCTATCAGCCTTACGTATTCATACGCTCTAACATCCAGGTCTGGCGCCTGCTTTTCTTGATGGGCCTGAATTCATTTCCGTGCGAACTTCTGAAAATAAAGTATGTTTTGTGAAATAGGCATTCTCCGATATTATCTGTAAATCAGGCCCCGGGAATACATACTTTTAATGTTAATCTTAATATGGGAGCCATACCCTATGGTCATGGGCAAATGTTCCAGGCAATGTACCGATACTTTAATACGAGTGATATTGATGGGGAAAGTTGTGGCATTTCATGATAGGATACATCAGGATTAATCCATCCCTGTCTGCAATGTTCATCCTTTTCGTGTTTTAATCAACGTCTGGATATATGTCTGTAAGCAATGGCGATATGTTTGGGGAGTCATTGGTATTTAGAGCTAGATTATACATATATTTCCAATGTGGGAATGATACTTTAGTTTCTGATGTATCAATATCATTTTCTTTCAGGCAAATTATATTCTGGCAATGTCTACTGTACAAATCGTAAATGCACGTACAAGGCAGGGCCTGCGGATTTTGCCAATGCCACAGCTGTTGGGAATCACGATGACAAGTTACTGGAGACAGGCTGGGGAATACTGGACATCGTAGCTGGGGATGGGGTGAAACCCGGAACCAATGATGACATTATGTATGGAGCCGGTTATATTGAAGGAGTTTTAACTGCTCCGTAAGTTCCTTGATTGTTTGCCCCCAAAACATCGGCTGAAGGGATCTAATTCACTTTCTATTGATTAATTGTTATTGTTAATGATATCATAGCCTCGGGTCCCTCATCCTCGTTAAAACCAGAGGTATCTCTATTCTAGTTTCGCCTTTGGCTCAAAAGAAACATTGACGTTGTAAAGATGCGGATCCCTCTGTGATAAGAAAATTTTGCAACGCCCCTATATGCTCATATCACGAATAGAGTTTCTGAGTTACTTGATTGCTATTTAATATTTTCTTGGTCAAATTGAAATTCATTCCTTCAATTTCTGAATTGAAATTGAAGACTTACTTTCTTTTCGTTGTCTTTTGAATGCTCTGAAATCTGTAGTGAAGATATTAATGTCAAGCATAGATGTCATACTGCAAGCCCGTCGTCAATATTTCCCAAGGCGCGGTGTGAATGATGAGTAGTTTAATCGCAAAACGATTATGGTGTGCGCTAGCAATTTTTTTTTCCTGGATGTAAGTTAGTAAAAATGACCACATTACTCGCTGATTTTTGCTCACCTTCAATTAATAAAAAAAAGAGACGTTCAGCTAGTATGAAATGTCACTCATCTATATTCCGATTGAAGAGCGCTTTCTACAGGCTCATCTCATTGGGTGAGTTCTGGCTGACGGCATATTGAACGTAATGTGATAAAAGGCACGTTGTGCAGAAAGATTTTTGAATATAAATGATTTTCCTGGTTGAAATAACATAGGCCTTGTTATGGGTTTTTTTCCAACTCAGATATAATATAAAAGAATAGTATATCTGACATCAGAGCTGTATAAATTCGAGCGAATTTCAAACAACATTTGTTAGCCTAACAGGGATACGCAGCTTTAAATTGATGCCCCCTGTCATTACACACATAGACAGGTGGACATATATATTAAACAATACAGTGAAACAATCATGTCAAAATGAGGTATCATGTCTAGCCATGGTTCATGCTAAACGTTCTTCTCCAGAAAGCTCAAAGGATTGCTCCCGCGGAATAGTCTGGTATGTGTCGGATGTCTCGCGGTATACCATCTTGGTTTACCAAGACTGGGTATACTTATGCTGATATTAACTGGATGAAATTATGTAAGCGTGTATGGCCTTAGTGTCTGATACACAATGCAAAGCCTTCAAGAGAATTCAAGGGATACGATTTTTCCCCCACTGGAGAAAGATGGATGAGATTGCACCATACGACGGGCTTGTAAACTTTCGTTTCAAATTTTATGGAGATAAAAGAGGATGTGATTGAATTATCATAAAATATCCCTCCAGCTTGGGTGTCGATTGGTTATCAACTTTCACTTTCGTTATCCCCAGGCGTATCTTCGAGCATTACCAAAACCTGAGGAGTGCATTACTGGGAAAAGCATCACAGGAAACCCTGGATAAGCTGAAGAAATTCTTTATGGAACAGGACGCCTGGATGAGAAACATGATCGCGAAGGAGACCCCACGTGATCCCTTATGGCGTCACATGTCATACATCATAGCACAGTATGATGGACTCATTGCAGGCTACAACTCCGCTGCTGCAACAAATCAGGTGACTTTAACTACAGTTTACTCTTGCGCAGGTTAATTTACAATGAGGTTTGCCAGCTCAAACTGACGCCAGGTGGCTACGTGTACCAAGAGGTAAATGGCGCATGCCCATGTCGTTTTTCTGAACGTCACAAAGGCAACGTCATAATATAACAACGTTATATATTTTTTCGTTTTATGACGCCACGTCTTCTTTACCTGTTGGAGCACTAGCGCCGCCTAGTGTGGCTGGCGATCCCCACAAACATGAAACACGTAATATTTCACCAAAAATCTAAATGAACAAATTTATTGATAAAGTTGTTTCAGTTCTTAAAAATGAAAAGTTTTCAACGTGATCCAATTCTTGTAAGGACGAGTTGCGGTAAGACAGCGGGCGGTCCTACGCTGACCGTCTATTGTCAAGCCGCTATTATGTGGAAGCTCTGTGACGCTGTGCTGAACAGCGGAATCCCCAGGTCTAAAAATAAATGACACCGGTTTCGAGGTTAGGCCATTCCAAACGAATTTATCGTTTCACATACAACATAACTCTAAATTTGTGTTTGTTTTAGTCCAGTATTCTAATCAATTTTACCTCGTCATTTATCTGACAATTTCATTTTATTTTGATTCTTTAAACTGCTCTCGTCAATTTCATGCTCTTTGCTGAAGTAGCTTCCAATCAACCGTAGTGATATGACTGAAAACAGAGTTGAAAACGACGTTAAATCCTACTTACTTGCTTAGCTTTCAGTCAAATGACTGGTACAACAAATAACTCCTGTTGGCACGAGAATCAGCTGTCAAATGAATTTTTCCAATCGGACCTCAGGTAGAAAAAACTTCATGTTTACACCTCGTATTTTTTTGTATTTTTTTTTTTTTTTGCAAACACTTTGCCCTTGACCTTTCGACATTTGCAAAGGGAAGAAGAGTGCGAGACATCGCATTGGGTGTTGCTGGTTCAATTTTTCCTCGAGCAGATCTGTCCCATCGCCCATCTACATCGCTGGAAAATCGATACTTTTATGTCTTTATCATGCGCTCATCCACCCTGAGCCCAATGAAATTGTGAAACAGACACTTTTCTTGTTTGCCTGGTGGTAAAACTCTCGCACAGTTCGCATTTCACTTTTCCAAAGGTAATCATCCTGACATCAGCCGATCACTTAAAAAATATATAAATCGGCTACCAGGGCCGTAGCCAGGATTTACTGAGAGGGGTTCGCCACCACTCCAAAAGGGCACACCAGGTGGTTCGCTGTATGGAAAAAGGGGCAAATAGGGGGTTCGCTTCAGTTTGAAAAGGGCATTTATATGAGAAAAATATGTAATTTTTCCGAAAGGGGTTTTTCCCGAACCCCCCAAAAACCCCTTGGCTACGGGCCTGGCTACCCTGATTAGGATGCCTTCAACATAGTAGTTCTGAGTAAAAATTGACAAGTAAAAAAGTTCGAAGGTCGACTTGAACGTAGAACAGCTAACCAACGCACATACTGTATAATTTTGTCAAATTCGAATTATAAATATTTTTTATATTTATCATTTATACTTTCAATTATCAATGAAGAGATTTTAAAGTTCTATTATGCTTCATAATTCGAAGAAAATAATCTCAAGTTTTTATGAATACGAAAAAAAAAATTCATGTCAAAGACACGATTCGAACTCACCAATGCAAACTATGATTCACTGAAGCATACGAACTTACCACACGGCCACTGGCGTAATCTCTTTTTTCAGAGACGTATATGGAATTGCAACACTTCGTACCAGGTTGCAAAAAACAACGAATTGATTTTTCAATATTTATCAAAAAACACTTCTTGAACCAAAATGAAATTAACACACATGAAACATTATTATATAATAACGAAATTACTATCAGAATGAATTTGGTTTGCGAGGTGTTTTTTCAGGAATTTAAGAAAACACTATAGGAATTCCCCCGAAAGTGTAAAAAACGCACATTTGCACGTTTTTACACCCTATTAACTGCACATTATGCATAATTTTGGATCGATTTTTCTCGTGCATATCCAGCTACTGTTTAACTTTTAAATATTCGAACTTGGCAGTTACACTGCTAAAATGCAAATTTTTTTCCTTACTGCAACACCTATAGGACAGAAATTCATCTTACTGCAACTCGTCCTTTATTTCAAGCTTTCTTAGAGTTGGTTTTACAGACATATAAAACAGAACACATAAAATTGCTGACTACAACAAAGTTTATAAAACAGTAAAATATAGCGAACGCATGTTTAGATGGAGAAAACCATCCATGAACTGATGTGATATCTAACGGTCGTAATTACGATAGTCAGATATCACCTCAATTCCTGGATGGTTTTCTCCATCTAACGCATGTTGAGAAAACGGAGACCGGATAAATAGTTATTGATGGCTGAAAATGTTTCGTTCAAGTTCCATTCAGTTGTGAATTGTAACTTGTGAATTTCTTAGAGGATGAATGCCAATTTGGTTCACTTGTTGTTGCAAATTTTACACTCTAGTTTGATTCATCCTGATTATTTGCTAATGCTGACATTATTTATTTATTAATTAATTATAAATTAATTGATTAATTTATTGTAATCTCCCGAAAAATGGGATTCTAATTGGATTCCTTTGTATTTATCCCTCTTATATCGTATATCCGAAGACATACGAGGAGCCGAAGTTTTGTGAAACACTGAAACTTTTATTTTTATCCATTAATGCAATAAAGGCAATATTTACCATGGACTTAGTTTCTTCCAGCAGAATGGTCAGTCAATAGATCTCCAACTGAAGTAAGATAAAAATATGAATAAAAATGAGAGGTGCAGGGCTTCACCACCCAAGTTTGGTAGATGTCATGCTTATAGATTAAGCACATCAAATGTATCTCATAGTTGACTACGTACATATTAGTGACAAGGTTCCATGTATAGCTAATTCTATCTTCCTCTGATATATTTATTTACACTATCCTTATAGAGTCTGGATACATTCGCCTTCCAAATACTGAATGGTAACGGTGACATCCTGGACCTCATCCGAGTGGTTAATCCATCGAGCAGACCAAATATGAACAATATGACCAACCAAGAGTTTGCGAATTATGTCTTGGGCAACAGTATGTGCTCTGCTTTGGTTAAGGTAATTTGAAAGAAACTTTTATCGATATGGTGTGGTTTTGAATACTAAATTCTGGTTCTTTCGTAATATTGCCTGAGTAGTATATAAACCGCAAATCTTTTATTATATCAGGCAGAGGGAAGGGGAGAAATGTGGCATAATCTTTGACCTTGGATGTGGGGGTGGACCCTGGAGTGAATCCAAGAAAGGAGTCACGTGACTGACGTCATCGGTGATGTGATCTGTAGTAGAGAAAGTGCAGAGAAAGGGCTTCTATGGATGTACAGCGGAGTGTTTTGCGAACTAGGAGCCATCCTGGCTCCCAATGTGTTGTGCAGGGTGTCATTTTGAAGTTCCCGGCATGTATACTATGACTGCAGTGGGTTTTTTTTACCAGAAGTGACTTTATGGTGCACATGCGCAGTCAGTGAATAGTATAGAAAGAGCAAATCTTTTCGTGGGGCGGATCGAATAAGGCGTAACCTTGGGCCTTTGACCTTGGATTTTGGACGTGGGTGTCACCGAGTGTCTTAAAAGTGAGATCAGAATCACTGACTGATCACATGATATCCCGTGGAAGTGACACTAATTCAGCATCATCATAACGCAGTGACGCCCGTCAACGCCCGTCGTTACGCCTCGAGGCTCGTCTCAACGACTTAGCATCCATTTCAACACCATATCGCCGTAGCTTAACACCTTCCTGTTCTATCTTAACGCACTATCATAATGCGACAACTCAGAAGTGACGTCATTACCGGAAGGAACTCCCTTTGCTGCAATATTTGGCATTCAATTATGGATTTTTCTTGCATATATATCATGAGGAGTCGGGACGGAACCAAAAACAATGACCCTACTCATTCACCTCTATATAGTTAAGTGACTGTATTTTCCGTGTCGGGGCTAAATGATAACGTTCAACTTTCTTTGAATACTTCTGAAAATGAAATCTTTTTGTCTAGTAATTCACATCTGAAGCTGTTTATATTTCAGGTATTGCCAGGTTACGAGGACGTGTTTATGTCGCATTCATCCTGGTTCCTCTATGCCGCTACAATGAGGATATACAAACATCTACGATTCAATGTGGATGATCCGGCCACTTCCGCCAAAAGAGTTTCATTCTCAAGTTATCCAGGTATATGGATCTCTTATATGCAAGCCTCGCAGTTATAGCTGCTCAGTTATGTTCTAGTACCAATGTACCATTTTTTCGATATATGCTTCTGCTGAGATTATCAATAGTAGTAGAGAAAGCGTAAACTACAATCAGTATATTCATCGACTGACATTAGGTCTTCCAATTATTGATGCGGAAATTCTTTTATGAATGATAGCTGAATATTGAATGTAAGATCCGGAGCTTGTTATCAGGGCAGGCTGTACGTCCGAGTACCCGTCAGAGAAGAACCACTGCACCCAACTGTGTTGATGGTACTCGGTCAACTGATTCATGGACTCCTTTTATTACCAGGGAATCTTTGACAAATTTGGCCAAGATAAAGCCCGGGCAGTCGTCGAGTAGGCTTGCCAAACATAGATAAGCTTGTTCGTAAAGATGCCCATGTATCATAGAAGTTCATGGTGGCCATTTAACATTATGGTTTGTCAATTCTTTAATTAAGACAATCAATTTAGTAGTTCTCGGATCATATCACAAGTAGTGTACGGTTATATCTTCTTTCGAATGATTCCAGGTTTCTTGGAGTCCTTGGACGATTTCTATATCCTGAGCAGTAATATGGTCATGCTCCAGACGACAAACAGCGTGTTCAACACGACCCTGTACAACTTTGTCAAACCCCAGTCCTTATTGGCTTGGCACCGTGTCAGAGCAGCCAATATGATGGCCAATTCTGGGAAACAATGGGCCGAAGTTGTGGCACAGTATAACTCTGGTAATGGATCGTGAATTTAGTCATACGTGGTATTATTACAGACAGATTATATTAAAACATTGGGTGTTGTTGTTCGTATGAACACTTATCAAGGAAAAGAAGCCACTCCTCGGCCCCCACTTCCACCTCTTTTGAGACATACATTGAATATATATAACTATAAGATGTCAATCCATGCAAAGATTATTAGCCTGTATCAGGAGATTCAAATTTTAGGAAACGTGTAATACATATGACTCGTATATATTAAAGAGAGACATATGGGAGGGAAAAAATGTTGAAAACAAGATTAAACCATATTCATTCACTCACTCAGTCAGGGAACCTGTGCTATACTGGCTGGGCTGATCAGTCTCCAGGATAATAGGAACTGTGGGCACTCTCATTTCCTGACACATGCGGGCTCCATCGTGATATGACTGCAACATTGTTGAAAACGACGTTAAATCCTACTCACTCACTCGATATGGGAGGCTTCCTCGTGAAGCCCGGCGCACACGAGACCTATCCTGCGCCAATGGCCCAAGTGCTTGTTGTCTCAGGGGATCGCTTTGGTGTGATTTCAGAGTACACGAGAGCAAAATGTTCACCGAATTGATTCCAGTTCCTTCTTAGAGATCATGTGATCTTCCATGTGACCGGCCCCGCTTAAAAATGGCCATTTTGATCAGCCGTTAGTACAAATCACGTGAATATAAGATGCGTTTCATTGGCCGGTCGAATAAAACGGCTGAGCTGTTAGCTTACGTTCGCCGCACAGGGTAAACATTTCGCTTGGTGAGACAAGAATTATCAAACAAGATAGATATTTTACTCAGAAAATCTCACCAAAAACTTTCCGCACATGAGAGCTATCCTCTGAGACAACAGGCACTCGAGGCCGTTGGCTCAGGGGATAGCGCTCTTGTGCGCCCGGCTGCACAACGAAGTGAATTAGCTATGTATAGACCATTCACCATTATAGCAGATACTTCCTGTGCATGAGATATAAGGAAATGATTGTGTATAATTGATTGTGATTTCGTTCTTCCTTTCCAGGGACCTACAACAACCAGTATATGGTAATAGACCTGAAACAGATAGAACTGAAGAAAACCATTCACGACAATGCTTTATGGGTGGTGGAGCAGATCCCTACTTTGGTTGCAGCCGCAGACGAGACGGACATCCTGCGGACAGGTCTGTTTATAGTATCTGATTCTTGACGAAATCTTATTTTACAGCACACCACCGTTTCCTGGTATAATAGATGCCTTCAGGGTAACATATTGCAATGGTCGGCGGAACTTACTCTAATACAAACCAAGAATGGAGAGTTAGTGATTTTGTTTGATATACCGGGTCAAACGCCATCAGTTTGGATCGTGGACTATTGAATGAATTTTTTTTTAGAGATAAACTAAAGCTAGAGACCTCAAAACCTATTGAGTGTCTTTCTGGAAAAAGGCTTAATTGGGAATGGCGATTTTTTTTCGTTTCATTAGCATGAACGGGGCAGTTTTATCCAAACTGTAGTGCAATGCATCATCTCAAGTCATGGTTCGTCATCAAATCCGAGCCATGACGGACAGATTGTACCAGACACTTCAATCGGAAATATTCCGAAGCGCATTCGTGAACTCATGACCACTCCGAACATTCCCAAATTTGAACTAATTAAAGCGCCAGGCAATGTGTCCGACCTTTCGTCTCCTGCTTTGAAGTCAGAGGTTCGTCCCTGAATGTTTTGTCTCAAGAGACGCTCCCATGTTGTTTCCTCACGGACTTCAAAGAGTTTGTTGTCCAGCTTTTTCTGCGCACAAACTGGGCCTTCTTCGAAATGTACCGAGATCCCACGAAGGTTGCGTGTTGCCCCAAAACGCCGCGTTCATTGGTTGATATTTTAAACGGCCGGTTCGAGTAATAACTGTAAAGCCCTCATCTGAGTGCAGCTAGGGCCTGGTGCGGAGTATACATTGTGAATAATGAGTGTAATATTGTAACAGATTTGTGATGAATGTTACCCACTGTCACGGATAATTATTCTTTCATGACTTATTTCTATGATAACCCCCAGGTTATTGGCCGTCTTACAATGTACCTTTCTTTGAGGAGGTGTACAATCTGAGTGGCTACCCGGATGTGGTGGCAAAGAGGGGCCTTGACTACTCTTACCAGCTTGCGCCCAGAGCAAAAATATTCAGACGAGATTCCGATAAAGTGGTGGACATGCCAACCATGAAGGCTATAATGAGATATAACGGTGAGATTTATTGTAACGAGAACAGCGCTCCTGTATAACCACACTTTGAATGGCATATTTTAAATTTGCAGTTATTGTGAAAATGTGTGCCTTTCCAGATGTTTTGGCATATCTGGGATCTTTCGTATGGTATCCCAGCGCTTATGCTTTTCGACTTTCATAAAGAGTTTCGTATTCTCACAAGATAACTCACTCATTCTAGTAACTAGCGCCCAACATGTTCTTACCAAAGATATAGATAACTTTAGCTACTGCTCTTGCCAACTCTGACTTAGCCTGTGCAACAGTTCCATCTCGCATCGTGCAACGTTCCCCGTCGTGATAAAGCTGAAAAAATGCTGAAAGCGACGTTAAACCCTATTTACTCACTCACTCACTCGTGCAACGTCGTTCTTCATAGAAAAGTTTTACGATTTGACACCCAGAGTAACTCTGACCTGCCTGCTCTCTGGACATATATGTACATTATTTGAAAACGAAAGTTTAGATAATATAATCATACAGGTTGCGATGTGTCTGGAAGGTGCCATATTGATATTGTCTTTTGATTGGCTGTGTTAATTAAGTTTGCCAACAGGATTAGCACCTGTCAATGAAAACACACCCGCCATCGATACCATCATTATGGCACCTATTTGACACATTGCAACCTTCCTGATATCGGATTTCTGTGCCTGAATCTATACTTCAACTTCTTATTTGATCTGTACGTTTACTGTTGTTGTTGTTGTTGTTATTTGTTCCTGAAGATTACAAACATGATCCCTATTCGGAGGGCAGTTCCTGTAATTCGATATGTTGTCGTGGAGACCTAATGGCATCACCTGGAGCTTTTGGCTGTTATGATACCAAGGTATGGGTACATTCTGTTTGGTATGTATGTCTCGTGCAGTCTAGCAGGGACAATATAGTTTTCTGAAAGCAAATTTTGCTGATGAATGAGTTTTCTAAATTTACATTACTTGTTGCTTAACTTGCTAAACCTTATATTAAACCATTTTGAATGTGTTTTCAATTGACAGAAAGGGAATTTCAAAATGACCCAATAGAGAGGATACTAATACAATACGTACACGGGAGTATGACAAATAGTCCATATTAATGGCCGTTAATTTAAATGAATCTGTGTAGGTGGTTTGATCAATCCTTTTTTCCCCAGATGACCGACACCTCTAAATATCTTGGGTCTCAAGACTTAAATTTAAGGTATTTTGAACCTTGATAAACCAGAACCCTGTCCAAACCGACAGATAAACTGGTTCCATGTATTGTTTTACTACGTACTGTAATATAATTCTGGCTGGGTTTTTTCTCCAACAAAATGACAGTAAGAGTACATTTAAACCATGACTTTGTTTGTTTTCTATTTAGGTGACGAATTTCATGAATGCATTCAACTATTCTTCGGATATAATCAACGGACCGTCTCTCGGCACTAGTCTACCACCATTCCAATGGAGTCCTGCCTTCAACAACACTTCCCATATAGGTCTTCCGCCTATCTATAACTTTACCTTTATTAATACTTTACCAAAGTGGCGACCAACTGGGAGATAAGAGATGTACCTTGTCTGTCAAACGTCTTGCTGTAGCTGATACATTTGTCTGTTCAATCGAAAGCAAAACTGTGATCAGATTTATTCCTCCACGTAAAAAATATATGCGTTGTAAGACTAGTGACTATGTCAATTTGGTATGTGGTTAAACCTGTAATATAGTTCCAACCATTTTAACTGTAATGGAACCCGGTGCTATGTTGATAACAGGAAAATTCCATTTTTTTCTGACGAGTTGAATGTTCTATGGTCCTCACCTCATAATACCTTGACTGGGGACACATCCATTGAATATTTTACAAGAAACGACAATACCATATAGTTTCCATTTCAGAAACTTGCGAATTTTTTTAGGTTCGTTACAGCTTTAACTGCATGTGATTAAATAGGTTTGCACAAGCTGTGTTAGTTTGTTCAAGATGTGTGAAAATTTCGCAAGCTCTGTCTTTTGTGCAGCTTTCCTTTGCTATTGGACGATGAAATGACATCCTTCCAATGCCCAACTTAACCACGTTAACATTACTAGTAAGGTCACAAATATATTTACATTGCATTTGACTTATTTCATTTGACATTTCATATGGCTTGGACTGTTGTAAGGCGCAGTAGGTGTGGTTCATTTGTGTGATGGAACAAGTGGAGATTGGTTCGTTTTCATTACCTCAGCTGTCGTCGATAATATGGGAGTCGACTATCCGCTTTGCACAATTGTAGCCTGGCTCTCCTTGTCAGTTGCCATTCCCAGTACTTTTGGTAAACTTCATCAAAAAAATGATTTCCTTTCTTTGTAATGTTTGCCTGTACTATACATCTATAAATGACCAAATAACAGGTATTATGTAACTCGAAATAGGGATTACCGCAAGCCCGAACACAAAAAGAAGCTATGTAGCATACACATAGGTTCCATGCTGAGGTAGTCCGCATTTTTCGTTGATAGTTTCCTTACTACAGTCATTGGGCTAATTTGTAATAGAGCAGTTTTCTTATATTCAATTTAATATCAATGAGAAATTTTGCAAGCGAAATTTTTGCAGGAATTATGACAAGTTCCAAATAATTTTACAATAAAGATTAATAATTTTATTTTTATCATTACAAGTTTGTTATTATTGGTTATTCCTTTCTAGATGAGGACAATGGGGGTAATCCATTGTCGGTGATACCGATATGATGATTAGAAACATTGGATACATGTTACAGCAAATTCTATCGTATTGAGGCTGAGGCTGATGCGGCAATCTCCGGTCATCTCCGACAATCTTCGGGAATTTCCGGTCACCTCCGACAATCTCCGGCAAGGGTCAAAGGTCACTTCCAGTCACGTGACCGCCCAGCAAGAGGTGTCTGCCCGTACATAAGACCCCAGTGACTTTCAATGTTAATCTCCGGGGAATGCATGTTTGGGGTGGGAGTATTGGGGTGGTCATTTTTTTGTGGATTTTACTGTGTGCGGGGTGCGACACCTTGTTTTCTTTGTCTCGCGATGTAGAACACGATGAGAGGGGTCTGGAGGCCATGGGTTGACTTTCGCTGAAAACTTCCCGCAGGTCTGGGGTGGACATGTTAGGTCTATTCCGGCGTAGTGGACAATGTTAGTCCCAATGGGGAACACACACTTGCGGTATGTAGCTGAAATATTGCTGAACGCGACGTTAAACACTCAAAATAAAATTCCGTTTACTCGAACGGAAAAAATCCGTCCCCAGGGAATCAAGGGAATATTCCGTTATTGTAACGGATTCCTATTTTTTAACGGATTCAACGGATTTTATTATCCGTTAAATTTAACGGAAAAGTCCGTCCCCAGGGAATCGAGGGAATATTCCGTTATTGTAACGGATTCTTATTTTTTAACGGATTCTTATTTTTTAACGGATTCAACGGAAATTTATTAAATTTGATCCCATGCAATCTGGGTTTATATTGAGTGGACTTTTACACGTAACTCTAACGTCCGAGTTAAGAGAAAAATCCTCTCAGTATATAGATCATCGGAATCGTTCGTAATATCCAATGTTTAATGATTTTAACTCAAACCGCATTGATATTGACTGCGCTGATTAACTCTCATGTGGGTTTTAATCCAGTGCTTTCTCTTTGTCGAGGAAGAAATTAAAAAAAATTTAAATTCTATCGATCGGACAGAGTCGGACATGTTTGGCATATAATTCCGATATTGCTCATTAATCGCAAACGTAATTATACATGCAGATAAATTTTAAAATTACAATTTCCTGCTCATAAAAGTAAAACAAATGAGTAGGTTCATTCAAGTTAAATAACTCTTGGTGCGGTGATGCCCACGACGGCCCGGTGTAGTTAGGTTAATGTGGAGATGCCTACACAACCCAATTCAGAATGTGGGCTTCCCAGTACTTAACCCACTTGGGGCCAGTGTAGGGTTGCCCATGCCCCCACAGCCCGCGACATGCCCACGTTTGCCCAGGTAGGACCAATGATTACTTGCTGACTGGGATATTCCGTTGAGGTAACGGATGAGTCCGTCAGCGCAATACAACAACGGAAGATTCCCTTACTATAACGTACTATTTCCGTTTATATAACGGATTAATCCGTTAAAACTGCCTAACGGATAGCAATACGTTAAATTTTAACGGATTATTATTTTGAGTGAACCTTAATTCTCTTCCTCTCTCTCTCTCTCTGCGGTATGGGTGGGGCACCCTGTTTTCTTTATCTCGACCTGTAGAACATGATGGGAGGGTTCTCGAGGCCATGCGTTGACTTTTGTTGAAAAGTACTGATGACGCATGCGCATTAGGCAGGCAGAGTTGGACGTTTCGGGGACTAGGTGAACTCGTAGTGGTCCAATTGGGTCGTGTGAGGTGTCATATTGAAGCACTCTTAGGGGAGCGTCCAACTGGATGGGTGTGGAGGGAATATCGTCAATTTGCGCATGCGCAGTAGAAAGGGTATTTGAATGAACGTTTTGGGGTCGAGATGGACCAATAGTGGTCCGATTGGGCCGTGTGAGGTGTCATCGTGAAACATTCGGTGGGGGGGATCCGACTGGACTAATGAGTCGTACGATTTCAATATTCTGCGCATGCGCAGGCAAGGAGCAGGGAATTGTGGGAAAAGGGCACTGGAATGAACGTTTTGGGGTCGAGGTGGACCCATATTGGTCCGAATGGGTCGTGTGGGGTATCAGTTTGAAGCTCTCGTGACGTCTAACTGGACTGGTGTGGAGTAAAAGTAGCGCAATGGTGCACATGCACAGGCAGGGAATGGTTGGAAAAGGGCATTGGCATGGACGTTTTGGGGTCGAGGTGGGCCCATATTGGGCGTACTGGGTCGGGCAGGGTATCCATGTGAAGAGCCCCTCCAGGCCGATCAAGTCATGGGTGAGTGCCACAGAAAAAGAACGGACTTTACACCTGGTAGGTCATAGAAATGGAAATGTTATTGTTGTTGAGATAGTTTAGTCTCTCAATTTCGGGGAAGTAAAAGTCAAGGGAAGTAATCCAGTTGCCCCTTAGTAGTAGAGAAGACAGAAACCCAGTATATTTGCCCTGTGACCTTTGTGGAGAGTTTTACAGTAACGCCCTAGCTGAACGCCCCAACGCTCTATCTTAACGCCGTATCATAACGCCTGAACGCCCTAGCACACCAGTGTTTTATCTTTTGCGCGAGATTGTACCATGCTATTATATAATACTAACGCATCGACAAGGTGTATGTATCAATCCAATCATACCAGGGAATAAAATATGTTGGTCCCCGATGTCGTCATCACTCTACGCCGGGACATTGCACGGAGGTTTTGCTGGGAAAACTCCTGTTTTGTAGGTCATCGCTCTATATGTCAGGGCAAATTTTTCGGGAATTTTATGGGAAAAACGTGTATAGATGAATCGGGAGTAGTAGAGAAAGGGGAGTTTTGGAGGGGCAAAAGAGCTTTTGGGGAGATTAGGGTCTTGTTTCATCCGGCTACGTGGTAGAGCTACCTGTGTGTGCGTGTGTGGAGGAAGAGGAGGAGGAGGAGGAGGAGGAATGGGGTTAAGGCCCTAATGTCTTCTATAGCTAATCCCTTACGGTTTAATGCCATGATGCATA
Source organism: Hanleya hanleyi (assembly GCA_036873755.1). Lineage (NCBI taxonomy): Eukaryota > Metazoa > Mollusca > Polyplacophora > Lepidopleurida > Hanleyidae > Hanleya > Hanleya hanleyi. Next base: position 119,767 of record JAVTVY010035255.1, on the reverse strand, counting down.
CAGTTGAGAGAAAGAAAGATCAATACGTTCACAAGTTTTCATATAGTTTATTACCCCCTCCATCACATCATACCCACACTGGGGAAGCCGCACTGGGTATGTTTACAATTCTCGTAGGCTCTTGTTTAATCAAAAGCCCCAATTTGGGAATGCATCTGTCATAGTCGTTCTTGCCCGTTATATGAATTCTCGGCTGCCCTGTCCAGTCAGAAACCGCCATTTCAGAAAGTGCATTCTTCGGTCATGTTCGATCTAATCCGTTTGTTCTAATCGTCGTCGGGCAGGCCAGGATACTGTAACGCCAATATGTCACGGAACAGCTGTTTGCGCATTTTGATCGCATTTTGCGGTGCCTCGGTAGTAGCTCCATATCCTCTTCCAGGTGACGCTTGGTCTTCATGATGGTCCTGTGCATGGGGTCGCCTTTCATTTCAAGCAGTAGCAGGGTATACTGTTCATAGATTGCCATGGCTGTTTTCCTGAAGCTGGGGCGCATTTGGATGTACGCCTGTACATAAGTTATCCTGTTCCGCTCTTTCGATCGCTGCAGCGTGAGTATTAATAGCTGCTGTCACAATACGATCCCAGAAGGTAGGTTCTTCCTCACTCAGGCTTTCCTGGGGCGTAGCCTGACTATCTGAGATCAAGCTCTCTATGTCAGTAGATAAGACTTTCAGCAGTCTTTGTTTCGGTATCAGTCGGCGGACTCAGAATCAGCTGGAATATTCTCAGCATCTGTATCGGCTTCTTGTGCCGCTGTGTCTTCAATCCCATGTATATTCTTCTGGTGTCGTATCATGTCGTAACGTCTGGTGAACGGACGTTCGCATCCAGAGCAAATATAAGCCATGTTGATGGTTGAACGTCGACTGTGCACGTTTTTGAGATACGCTTGCTTTTATGCACAGTAACGCCAGCGCCCAGCTTAACGCTTCAACGCCCTGATGAAATAGCGCAGAAGCTCTGATATTTTTAGATATTCCATGAAATGACACTAATTCATCGAAATGCAGTGACGCCCGTCAACGCTCGTCGTTACGCCTTAACGCCCGTCTCTATGCCTCAACGCTCTATCTTAACGCCCGTCTCAACGCCTTAACACCCGTCAGGCGTACATCCAAAGGCGCCCCAGCATCAGGAAAACAGCCATGGCAATCTATGAACAGTATACCCTGCTACCGCTTGAAATGAAAGGCGACCCCATGCACAGGACCATCATGAAAACCAAGCGTCATCCGTAAGAGGATATGGTGCTACCACCCACCGAGGCCCTGCAAAATGCGCTCAAAGTGCGCAAACAGCTCTTCCGTGACAAACGGATCAGAACGAACCTGGCCGAAGATTGATCTTGAAACCTCCACCTCCACCTGATTGGACAGGGCAGCCGAGAATTCATATAACGGACAAGAACGACTATAACATATGCAGCCACAAATTTGGGCTTTTGAATGGACAAGAGCCTACGAGAATTGTAAGCATACCCAATGCGGCTCCCCCAGCGTGGGTATGATGTAAAGGAGGGGATAATAAACTATGTGGAAACTTGTGGACGTATTGATCTTTCTTTCTCTCAACTATCTGCACCATGGCATTAAGCCGTAAGGGATTGGCTTATAGAAGACGTTAGGGCGTTAACCCAATTCCTCCTCCTCCTCCTCCTCCTCGACACAAGCACACACATGTATGGAACAAGGCTCTCATCTCCCCCAAACGCACTCCATTGCACCTTCGAAACTCCCCTTTCTCTACTACTCCCGCGTGATCTATAAATAGAACGGATTATCCAAGAAAATTCCCCGAAAAATTTACCTTGACAAATAGAGCGATGGCCTGCAAAACAGGGGTTTCCCAGCAAAACCTCAATGTACAATGTACAATGTCCCGGCGTAGAGGTGATGACGACATCGGGGACCACCATATTTTATTCCCTGGTGTGATAGGATTGATACATACACCTTGTCGATGCGTTAGTATTATATAATAGCATGGTACAATCTCGCGCAAAAGATCAAACATTGGTGTGCTAGGGCATTAAGGCGTTAGGATAAGGCGTTAAAATATGGCGTTATGGCGTTACGATAAGGCGTTAAAATAGGGCGTTAAGGTGTTCAGATAGGGCGTTGAGGCGTTACTGTAAAACTCTCTACAAGGGTCACAGGGCAAATATACTGGGTTTCTGTTTACCCTATTACTAAGAGGCAACTGAATTACTTCACTTGACTTTTACTGCCCCGAAATTGAGAGACTACACTATTTCAACAACAGCAACATTCCCATTTCTATGACTCAGCAGGTCCGGGTTTTTCTGTGAAAAAAATGCACCCACCCATGACTTGATCGGCCTGGAGGAGCTCTTCACATAGATACCCTGCCCGACCCAGTACGCCCACTATGGGCCCACCTCGACTCCAAAATGTCAATTTCAATGCTCCTTTTCCATCATTTCCTGTCTGTGCATGCGCAGAATGTTGAAAACCGACGACACCTTACTCCAGTCGGGTGGTCCCCCACGAATGCTTCACGATGACACCTCACAAGGCCCAATCTGACCACTATTGATCCATCTCGACCACAAAATTCAAATTCCATTCAACTACCCTTTTTCTACTGCGCATGCGCAGTTAGTCGATAGTCCCACCCACTCCCATCCATTTGGATGCTCACTATGACACCTCACATGACCCAATCGGACCACTATGGGTCCACCTAGACCCTGAAACCTCCACCTCCATCTGCCTGCCTACACGCACGCGTCATCAGAACTTTTCAACAAAATTCAATGTATGGCCTCGAGACTCCTCCCATCGTGTTCTACAGCTCGAGATAAAGAAAACAAGGTGCCACTCCCATACCGGAAATGTCCATGAGTGGGTTCCCCATTGGGATTAACATTGTCCACTGCGCCGGAATGGACCTAACATGTCCACCCCAGACCTGCGAAATTCAACCCATGGCCTCGAGGCCCTTTCATCGTGTTCTTTGCGAGGTGCCACACCCTATAGTAAAATCCACAAGAAAAAATGACCACCCCAGTACTCCTATCTCAAACATGCATTCTCCGGAGACGTTGGAAGTCAATGGGATCTTATGTAGGGGCAGATAACACTTGCTGGGCCGTCACGTGACCGGAAGTAACCTTTGACTCGGAAATGAGCTTTGACCCGGAGTGAGCTTTGACCCGGAAGTGACGTCATCTGATTTGACGTCGTCCGTGACGTCATCGTCGCGTCACGCCACCGCCCTCACCCTCAATACTAAAGAATTTGCACTTTCCCTACTACTGCTGTAGGACACGATGGGATGGGTCTCGTGGTCATGGGTTGAATTTCGCTGAAAAGATATCGTGCGCATGCGTAGTGAATAGGCAGGCCTGAGGTGGACTTTTCAGGTCGAGGTGGACCAATATTGATCTGCTTGAGTCGTGTGAGGTGTCACAGTGAAGCATTCGTGGGGGACCATCCGACTGAATGGGTGTGGAGTGGAAATAAGGCTACAGCGCATGCGCAGGCAGAAAATTGTGAGAAAAGGGCACTGTGGGGACGTTTTGGGTTGAGGTGGGTCAGTAGTGGTACGAATGGGTCATGCGTGTATCAGTTTGAAGCTCTCGTTGGGTAGCGTCCAACTGGACTGGTGTGAAGTAAAAGTAGCGCAATGGGGCGCATGAGCAGATAGGGAATTGTGTGAAAAGGTCATTGGAATGAACGTTTTGGGGTAGAGGTGGGCCCATATTGAGCGTACTGGGTCGGGGAGGGTATCCATGTGAAGAGCTCCTTTATGCCGATCAAGTCATGGGTGGGTGCATGTAAAACTTTCCCAGAAAAGATCCGGAAAACGGACGAAGACGGATTTCAGGGAAGTAAAAATCAAGGGAAATAATCCAGTTGCCCCCTTAGTAGTAGAGAAAACGGAAACCCAGTATATTTGCCCTGTGATCTTTGTGGAGAGATTTACTGTAACGCATTAACGCCCTATCTTAACGCCTTAAACGCCCTATCTTAACGCCTCATTATAACGCCTTATCGTAACGCCTAAACGCCATATCTTAACGCTCTAGCGTACCAGTGTTTGATCTTTTGGGCGAGATTGTACCATGCTGTTATATAATCTAAAGCATCGACAAGGTGTATGTATCAATCCAATCACACCAGGGAATAAAACATGGTGGTCCCTGATGTCATCGCTCTACACCGGGACATTGTACTGGGTGTTTTTTTTACGCACATTTTATGGTCAAAATATGTGCGTGAGATTGGATGGTTGACAATGCGTAAAGGCGTTACGATAGGGCGTTAAGGCGTTAAGATAAGGCGTTACGGCATAACGACGGGCGTTAAGGCTTAACGACGGGCGTCGACGGGCATCACTGCATTTCGATGAATTATTGTCAATTCCATGGAATAGCTAGAAAATCAGAGCTTCTGAGCTATTTTACCAGGGCGTTGAAGAGTTACTAGGGCTAGAAGAGCTAGGCGTTACTGCCCATAAAAGCAAGAGCATCCTAAATACGTGCAGTCTACGTTCCATTCAGCAGACACTCTACCACGATGTTTACGTTTACGACTTGTTCGAAGCCCTTCCATCGCCTGGACAGTTTACGTCGTCACACACGTGCACGCCATATAGTATCCACGCATACATGTGCAGGGCGTGATATAGTCTTTATGCATTTAAGTCAATTGAGACGTCACCAAAGTGTCATTCACGAATCACGCTCGCCACTCTGGAGACCGAATATTTCAGTTCCCATGGAAATGCATCCACTCATGGAAGAACCCATGGTGGTCGATCGGATTGAAGAGCCGATGAATATTGATCCCAGTATCGAGGAGCCCTTCCATCTCCCGTCCCTGCTTACCAATGGGAGAAGTAAGAGCTCAGAGTGTATCCTGGGCTGCCCGAAGACGCTTAGGACAAACGGATCAAAGCGAACATGGCCGAAGATTGAACTTTCTGAAATGGCGGCTTCTGATTGGACATGAGCATACTTGAATTGTAAACATACCCAACGCGGTTCCCCTAGCTTGGGTATGATGTACAATTGGGGAGAATAAACCATATGAAAACTTGTGAACGTGTTGATCTGTCTTTCTGTCATCTGTATGCCTCATGGCATTAAGCCGTGAAGGATTAGCTATAGAAGACGAATTCCTCCTCCTCCTCCTCCTCCTCCTCCTCCACACACCCACGCACACTTAACTCTACCAGGTAGCCGGATGAAACAAGACCCTCATCTCTCCCCAAACGCTCTTTTGCACCTCCGGAACTTCCCTTTCTCTACTTCTCCCGAGTGATCTATAAATAGAACAGGGTGTTTCACAGAAAATTCTCGAAAAATTTCGAAGTAGTCCATATATATGTAGCGGGTCGGGCCGCGAAATCAACCTTCATCAGCCTCGGTTTCGTACGTTTTTCAGGTGTTTAAAAATAGGGTTATGTTACATATGGAATATGTGACAGAAATCGGCATGGTCGACCCCATGTTTTGAATAGCTTTTTATCTCGCTTCGAGACGGAGAACACTGAGGAGAAATCTTATTGAAATTGATTGTCAAGATTTTTCCAGGAATTGAACGAAATATGGCGTATTTTAGGCCATTTCAATAGATTTTCCAGAAAATATGGAGTACGTTACGAGGGGGGGGGGGGAATTATCCCTGGTTAAATTTGCATAACTGGCTTGTATGTTGAATTAATGGTATGAGCATTCCCACGAAGAAAATATATACTTTTATAGGGGTTTTCTGGATGGTTTGGCAATTCGGAAAGACGAAAGGGCTATACCAAGAGGCTATTGCCAGCCACGAGGGGTCTACTGTAAACTGCACCCTAGAGCGATGACCTACAAAACGGGGTTTTCCAGCTAAACACCCCGTACAATGTCCCGGTGTAGAGCGATGACATCGTCGGGGACCACCATGTTATATTCCCTGGTGTGAATGGATTGATACATACACCTTGTCGATGCGTTAGTATTATATAATAGCATGGTACAATCTCACACAAAAGATAAAACACTGATGTGCTACGGCGTTAAGGCGTTAGTATAAGGCGTTATGATAGGGCGTTAAGGCTTACGATAGGGTGTTAAGGCATTACGTTAAGGCATTAAGATAGGGCGTTAAGGCATTCAGTTAAGGCGTTACCGTAAATTGGAGCGATATGCAAGAGGTGGGAAAAATTGACGACGTCTAGCGACTAAAAAGCAACATTAGCCGAAACCTAACATTAAAATCTCCACAAAGACCACAGATCAAACATACTGGGTTTCTGTTTTCTCTACTACTAAGGGGCAACTGGATTATTAACCTTGGTTTTTACTTCACTGAAACTGAGCGACAACACTATCTCTACAACAACAGCATTTCCACTTCTATGTCTCACCAGGTGTAAAGTCCGTTTTCCGGATGTTTTCCGGGGAAATTTTAACATGCACCCACCCATTACTTGATCGGCCTGGAGGAGCTCTTCACATGGATAACATCCTCGACGCAGTACGACCATTATGAGCCCACCTCGACCCAAAACGTCCATTCCAATGCACTTTTCCCACAATTCCCTGTCTGCGCATGCGCGGCATAGCCTTACTTCCACTGCAGGCCCATCCAGTCGGATGGTTCCCCACGAATGCTTCACTATGACACCTCGCACTACCCAATCGGTCCAACATTGGTCCACCGTGACCCGAAAACGTTCACCTTCGGTCTGCCTATTCACTACAACTCACGCGCATGACAATTCTTCAGCGAAATTCCACCCATGGCCACGAGACTCCTCCCATCGTGTTCTGCAGCTCGAGACAGAAAAACAAGGTGCCAGGTCATTGTCCACTGCTCATGGCCACGAGACCCCTCCCATCGTGTTCTACAGCTCGAGACCGAAAAAAACAAGGTGCCACACCCCATACCGCAAATGTCCATGAGTGGGTTGCCCAATGTGCCAGGTCATTGTCCACTACTCATGACCAGGAGACCCCTACCATCGTGTTCTACAGCTCGAGACAGGAAAAGAAACAAGGTGCCACACCCCATACCGCAAATGTCCATGAGTGGGTTCCCCATTGGGACTAAAATTGAACAAGTCATTGACCACTGCGCCAGAATGGACCTAACATGTCCACCCCAGACCTGCCTGAACTTTTCAGCGAAATTCAACCCATGGCCACGAGACCCCTTCCATCGTGTTCTACAGCTCGCGTCAGGAAAAAACAAAGTGCAACACCCCATAGTAAAATCTACAAGAAAAAAAGTGGCCACCCCAATACTCTCACTCCAAACATGCATTCCCCGGAGATTAACATTGGAAGTCACTGGGGTCTTATGTAGGGGCAGATAACTCTTGCTGAGCCGTTACGTGACCAGAAGTGACCTTTGACCCTTGCCGGAGATTGCTGGAGATGACCGGATTTTCCGAAGATTGTCGGAGATGACCGGACATGACCGGAGATTGCCGAATCAGCCTCAGCCTCAATACGACAGAATTTGCTCTTTCCCTACTACTAACAGCACTTTAAACAGGTGACGTTGGGAACACACGGTCGGATGTAGACACACATGCGTGGTATGAATGAAAAACGACAAAAGAACATATTTTCTCGCTCGCTCGCCCACCTACACCACCACCACGACAGACGTAGCCAATTTCTGTCGAGAGTTTTTGTTGGCCTTGACAAGGGTCGTTGTAGTGAAGACAACACTACGGTGAGCAAGGAATCTCCTTTCCCATTTAATACAACAGCGTACGTATGTGGGATGAGCGCGTGCGATGCAGGTGGCCAGTCACTTCGCTTGACACGTGCTACAGGCATGAAGCAGGCGCTTCACCAACGTTCAGCAACTGGGTGTATCGTTGATACTGATGGAGGTAATGATCTCGCCACGACGGCTCGGTTGGGATGTATTTTCCCTATTTCGCTATTAACTCTACTAATCCCTATTGACAATGTTTGTCCACACAGCCTTTACATGAGAGCTGTTTGTCCATGATCGCTTGTATAACTGCGCCATCATCAGATGTCTTCTCCCTAACATTGGTTAACATGTGCCATACCCAGCAGGTCAGTCCAACGATGTCCTGAACAAATATCTTCTGCAAATGTTTCCTCCATAGAAACCTTCTTCTTATCACTTTGCATGGTGAAGTACTTCCCTCCTGGGGTGACTGCGTCGTTTCGTAGAGACGACAATGATTCTGTTATGTTTAGCCTAGCGAAGCGCACGCATTACATGGATCAATCCTTCCATTTTAGTCCACCAATCAGCTATAACTCATGGTGCCACTTTTTACGCCGTACCAACGCGTTTCTCGATTATTTTTATCCAGCGAATTGCGCATAACTACATAGAATAAATGTACAGGCAAGCGAATGGCGTAGCGAGAGGTGCTCTATTTTAATGGGGTCGTCCTCAACAGTTTTCAGTCATGTCAGCAAGACATACAATCCTAATCACTGACCAGGGATGTTGGGATTGGTGTAATATATAAGACACCCGCAGTCCTCCTCCCTTTTGAGTTCATCATTGACGGCCTGTGCGCCTTGGTCCCGATTTGCGGGGATTGCTGCCTTCGGCCTCTCCAGCAGTCGCTTCCCTCGCCTTTTCCTAATTCTGGGGCATAGATATTTAGGGAGCTGTGTATTATGGGTCAGACATTATCTATCTGCGGAATTAATCTCCCCATATATCTTGTCACTTATATTGTACGTATTATGTAGCCCTTATATCAAACGAAATCCTTGAATTACAAGCGTCTAGTCCGTCATTCATAATTCAACCGTCGTCCATTAAAGAATATCCGCGTCTATAATCCAAAGACCTATTCCATATTCCATATAACAGTATTAGCACCGAATTCAAAAAGACAATCACAGTATACATAAACATAGGCTAATTTCCTGCAATCATATATCACAAACGTAGATGTTACCAACCGAGGTACCTCCGGTGGGGCCTTTCTCTACTATGTGTAGGATCAAGGCCGCGGCGCCAAGCCATTCCCCAAGCCATTAGTCACAAACACTCCGGGACCACACGGCTCCATCCGGCAAAAAAACACCCCCCCCCCCCCCCACTCTCTGTCTACTGATTTTATCGAGTTCGGCAAATAGTTTGATTGCCGTGAAGAGCTAATCCGTCTGCAATCAGTCTTCAAACATCAACGCCCGGTTGAATCTCTCCTGGGTACCGCCATCATCTTTGTACGAGTCACGTGATCCGCATGATGCGTTACGACACAACGCGAAAGTGCCGATCACGTGACCCGTACGAATATAATGGCGGTATCCAGGAGAAATTCAACCTGCTATGTAAACGTGACTAAACGACTCTACTTGACTACGCGCCACCACAATGGCCCGTTCCTGCCACGAGTTTCGAATCATCGTGCAGCTAAAATTGGACAGTATGTGGCAAAGAATGCCTCAATACAAAGGTGAGATGATACAGCAGTGATTTATTTTATTGCTTGTGGCAACTGACTTCGGCAAATATGAAGCATCCATTAGTTTTCCAACAATTACAATTGGTGAATGCCTTGGCACCGGGGCTTCGATTCTACACATAGTAGAGAAAGTCTCCACTGGTGTTACAACCGAAGAATCGTTATAAAACGTATACAATACAAATATATTAGATTTCATATTAATGTTGATGCGTGTGATTTCAAAAGGAAAACGGGCTGGGGAACCTCCATCCGACCCTGTGGTTGGGTCTGGAACAAACAATCGCGAATGTCAATCAGCTATATAATAAATATAGGATGGGAGAGTGTGCATCTCACCATGAAGCGAAGGAGGAAGGTCTTAGCTGAGTTGTATTACAGTCTAGAATCCCGCGGCGTATATCGGGGTGAACGCCAAGCCCCAAAGCATCGTCCGGTCACAAGTCCAAGCCTGGGCAAAAAGCCTGTACAAGACACATGTACCTTCCACCGTGCCACCCGGCGTCATATTCCACGCAATTGACCAGCTAATGTCAAACTTACTTGGTCGACACTGAAGCCTTTGCTAAAAGCAATGCCCATTGACGTGCATTGATATCCTGTACAAATACTGATGGGTCGTCTCCATCTAGACCAAAAGAGAGAATTTCATCTACACCTTCGTACAGATCTTCAAGACAATATATTTATAAACTGGTGAAGGTACAGAATTCCGCAACAAATCAGCGGTTCATTAAAGCGAAGGAGGCGTTCTTCATTCCTACGTTTAACGAAGTCAATGCTTCCGTCGTCGAAAGGTTCAATCGTACGTTCAAAGCGCTCATGGGCGCCGACAATGGCATGTAGCACTGAATTACTCGAAGAGTCGTTCCGTACTGTCTTTTAACGCCCAAATGACCACTTCCACGGGTGGGCGCCTTCCAACGGAGAGAGCATGTTGTATCGGCGAAGTCAAGGGGAAGTTGGAGAAAGCATACCTCCCCAACTGGAGCGACGAACACTGTGTTCAAAGGCCACCATACGATGGCGTCACACCGTGAATAACCTCCCAGTCCCATACCACAACATAAGCTCGGTATTCGTCACACCATAACTATTACAAAAAAAACGGGGATGCATTGGCGTAAAGTCCGCCATTCCGGGGTTTTGGCGAAATTTCCTGTAAAGTCCGCCAGTCACTTGACCCTAAGTGACTCCGACTAGTGCTCCAATACGAGACCCATGTGGACCAGGTATGGCCCATATATACCCATTTTACTTGGTACAAAGACCGTTTTCCCCCATTTTCAGCGAGATGCCCAGGTCATATTGTTGCACACACCCGCCAGTCACGTGGATTGCGTATTTCAACTTGATATTTTTTATACGAATTTCAAATTTGACCTAATTATGAATTATGAAGTATATAAAGGCACGACCTAGAAAAAATTGCTCAAGGATGACGGTTGCACCCGTCATATTTCATGTACACATGCTGAACTATCATTTGGAGAACAAAAATCGCATCTGTTGGCAACATGGCTGGCTACCTGACTATATACGTGCTTTTCTCAGACTTACCCCGAGGATTTTCTTCACGTGTATGATAAGAGTGTCAAGATCATCGAAAACATCGGAGACGCATGTGATAGTAACGCGACACGGCGTCTAACAGCTGTCGTGTGCGGCTGTCCCGCGGAGGTTGGAGGAAATTAAAACAGGTATGTTGAGTGGTGAACAGAACAGGATGAATTTTATGAAATTGGCACAAGATATAAATAAAGCATAGGCCCGGGTTAATCATGTCGTCATCGAAAAGCGTTGGGAGAAGTTATTGGACAAATTATATTAAAGTCCTTAGAATCCGGCAGCGTATAGTGGGGTGAACACTCTCTACCGAACTGTCAAATCCCAGGGGATTCATCGATTCCTGGTTAAAACCCAAGACACCTGCAGCTTACATCGACCTACCCACCGTCATTTTCCACGTAACCGGGTGATCGTTGTGGGCATGAACAGCCAATGGCAAGCCGATTTGGTCGACATGAGTGTGATTGCTGAACGGGGGAGAATATCAACAAAGCATCCAAGCAGATTTCCAAGACCGGGCGTGAACCTTTGTACTTCCAATCAGATAAATCGGCAGAATTCCTCAAACTGTTGTTATCACTTTATACGGAACAACGGTTTCTTGAAGTTCAGTCAAATTCTGCAACACCCACGTCCATATAAATTCCAGCCATGCGACCATGTGTGGATCAGTAAAGTCAAAGACAAATTCGAAATATCGTATCTTTCCAACTGGAAACTCACGGTGTGCCAAGTACCATCTTCAATGGAAATCTCTAGAAGGCATATTTTACAACGTTGAGTTACAACCGTGGTGAAATCCTCAGCAGTTTACTATCGGGTGGAAGGCATCCCGAAGACCGAAGACCAACGAGGCAAGATGACACACCTCGTGAAATTGCAAGGTTGAGTCTGTTCGTTTGATTCGTGGGTCCTCTTCCAAACAGATGAAACGAAAACAGAGACACTCCACCGGAGTCGAAGGTCAATCCATGCTCAGACATGGACAGAGATCGACTGCCGCTGACACTCCAAACCCGAAAGTACGAGTGAGTTCTGTGATTACACGCTTAACCCTCCTGTGCGTGTAGACGTGAAGGCGTGGCCACCATCATCTCTTTACCCAATCAACCTAGGACGAATAGGCGAGTTTCTTGAGGCTATCGCACCTGTCTCTGAGTACATCCGTGCTGGGGGGACTCTTTGAACGACGAATGAGCATGCGAAAAAAATAGCCAGGATGGAACATACCGTGCAAGCTCCGTGCCCCATTCCACCTACTTTCAAGACGCTGAACACGCATGATGAGGACATATCAAACAGATTTTACAACGACGTGATTTGGGCGATAATTAAAAAGTACAACAGTGCAATCAGGCACTTCAACGGTACATCTCGTTCAGGGAACAATACACCCCCCAATTGAACCAACCCCACCGTCAGTCGCACAGCCTCCACAGCTTCCCTCACAGATCACTAACCAAGAAAAATTATATACCACATAGCATAGCCTGCTTGGAGAACACCAGTTTTCAACGGGGGGTATGCGGACAGCCTCTTCAACTTTGTAGCCCTGTATGTGGAAGGACAGCAGGTTCCAGCACGTCCCCTACACTCGCATATTAGACAGTGCAGTAACATCTGGAGCATCCAGAACCTCTTTGCAGAGAGGGGTCAAATCGACTAGGACGAAGGGAACCACATCGATCGCGACGCATTGTGAACCACATCGATCTGGACGCATTGTGACGGGTACACGTTGTTCAGCTTCGACCTCATCCCGACGTTATAAAAGAGCCATCAGATGAGACTAGTCAAGACAGGAAAATTCACTTCGGGACACCACTCCCCAACAATATAAATTTCATTTGCTACGCTGAGTTGGTTAACATCATTGAGCCGATACGTTCTCTGCAACTATTCCACCTAACTTGGATATGGATCAGACCTCAGCTGTGCTGGAGAAAGTTCCGTATACTTGACAGAAGAGTTCGAGAATTACTTTAGATGGCGACTCTATAACGAATATTATGGATTAAGAATACTGATCAGCGATACGGATTTGATATTTTTGGAACATCATGATGTCTTGCCGGCATCATTGAAAACTGTTGACCGCTTCTCTCTTGCAGGAAACAAGCCTATGTTTTTGTATACTATGGTTGTCTTTTTGAATTTGGTGCTAATACTGTTATATGGAAAATGGAATAGGTCTTTGGATTATGGACGCGGATATTCTCTAATGGACGACGGCTGGATTATGAATGACGGACTAGACGCTTGTAATTTGATCCGTACGTTCATCGACAACGCCCTATTTAAGATCTAAACAAGTTCCGCCTCGCCTGTCTGCGCAGCTATGTCTAGGTGACCTAAGAGGCACGACGTATCACCTCGCGAAATAACAAGGCTGATCCTGTTCGTTAAATTCGTAGGTCCTCTCCAAACAGATGAAACGTATATAAACACTCTCCACCGGAGTCGGAGGACAGTTTTTACTCAGACACGGGCAGAGGTCGACTACCGGTGACATTCCAAACTCGAAACTCCTGGACGTATTGCATTGGGTGTGATCTCTCTACCAACCAAGGACAAAACGGCGGGTTTCTCAGGGCCATCTTACCGCTATTGGGTGCATCCATGCAAGGTCCCGTGCTGGGTGCCCTTAGATCGAGGAAGGGGAATACGAAAATATCACACAAGGGTTGAAAGACATGCATGCCCCACAAAAAATGACTGGACCTGGATGCAGCAGCAAGAGCAGCAGCAACAGACGTATGTGACAGTGCTCCAAACACCGCCACCGATCGAGATCCGTGACACGTCAGTCACGACGCCGAACACAGATTCCCGAGGCTTTTTTGTTGCGTTGTTGCATAACTCCTCCCAGTTTCTTCATCCTGTGTCCAATCCTGGATCAACTCCTGGTGAAATCCACGAGTTTCATATTCCACAAAGCAGTCCAACTCCAGCGACGATCGACATCCAAGTCCAAGTTCCGTAACTCGAACTGAGGAACAGCACTATGGGAATCTCCGAACAATGTAAACTTCACAGTGAAATTAAACACGTCTTCAAGAAAGGACTTTAACCAGCACTTGTGTGTTTCAATAAACAATAATTCCACACAAACGACAGTCCAAAAGCTCCTTTACCAGTTTCACGATATCGCTTCATGGACTAGGACGAAGGGAAATACATCGATCGTGGCGGGTACACGTTGTTCTGCTTCGACCTTACTATGAATGACATTACACTGTCAACTGTTGCAGCCATACGTGCTCGTCTTTCTTATTGGAGCGATATGCAAGAGGTGGGAAAAATTTACGACGTCTGGCGACTAAAAAGCAACCATATGACTCTACAGGAAAGTATTCGTCGACACCTAACATTCAGGCCCGAGAATACGGTGGATTCTCGGACGTAGCCTTAGTATCTCAGCCGCGCTTTTATTGTAGCTGTTAATGGTCCCTAGCACCGGCTTAAGCGGAATTAGATACGCTAGCTCGGGAGCTGTGATGACAGATCAGCTCAAACAACTCATCCGATGTTAATGGATGAGCATCATGGACGTCTAATGGAGTATGTCGCGTTTTAACTTTCGTGAAACGTTGGGGCCACTTGTGATTAAAAATGCAAGATACAATGGTGGTGGAAAAGATGCCGGCGTACTGACAAGAAGTCGCATGTCCTCACAGGCCAATATTATGACTGCATAATGCATCCCAATAGCCAAAAAATGATTCATGGGAGGATTCGTATTTCAGCCACACTGTAAATGTAGATGTTCATATGATTACCTTGTTAGCATGGCCCCTATCAACGACTTAAGCGGAATTATATCAAAATAATTAAGAGCGATGTAATAGCCCTCCATCGAGGAACTTTATTTTTCAGATGGACATCCGTGACGACCTACAGGAATATATTCAAAGGGCCTGCTCTATGCATATTCTTTTTTAGTTTAATGGTAATGCCCTCGGAGCCATCCTATATACGGCGACATGTACCATGAAGCAAGTCATCATCCGTGCTACGAAGATCTGGATCATTGGGCATACTTCTTAGATACTGAATAGCTTGACATCGTTGAGATGTATCTTTTGCTACCTTGGCTTTGTCACGCGATCAGGGCCTTCTGCTAGCAAAGCGCGTTCTGAGCTCGTCCTAGAACCATACAGCTGATTGGAATGCCTGCCATTGTCACTGTTATATTGTATAACTTCTCCGGTTCGCGCAATTTACAGGTGCCAGCCGCCACCCCCTTGCTGGACCCTCGAACAACTGGTCTAGGACCATCCAGCGGTGGCGCACCGGCGGTGGTCGTACAGAATTTATAGGCGACCCTGGTACTGCTTACGAATTGTTCTAAGTAGTTCAACCTACAGAGCCGATCCCCGGCAGTCTTTACTATAGTCTTGTCCACTCTTCTGTCCACAACATTTCTAACCTTCTTTCTCCAATGCCTTAATGGACTGCAATATCTCTCACGTTCGTTGCTATTAAAAGGTCGGTGTAGCTGAAGAACGCATCGCTTCCATTGGCGCTGAGGATTTCATTGCTCGTGATGGTGCGTTCAAAGATGCTGATGATGGTGTGGTTTGCATCAGTACTCGTGAGAGCAATATTGAAAGCCAAATCTGCTGAACCGAAGATTCGAGATTTGTTTGTCACGAAGACTTTCTGACGAACTGACACTCAGCCGCCGATGGGATGAAGCTTTCATTCGAACTGTGAGGTCATCTTAGAGCTGTTATTAACTGCGGAGCAAACTATATTGAAGGGTGTCCGAAACTTCAATACAACTCCGGAAGGAGAGCATGGGTTTGAACATTTTGGCAGTAACGACGTTTCGGAAGTGACTGACAAAGATAACGAAGAGACGTCATATTTGCCTGACCCAATTGTGCCGGAACATTAACTGGACAATCTGAGTAGGAAAACTCAGACAATATCTTATCCGAGATAAGCTGAATTATTGCTACGACGCTGTAGGCACCAGGCATCTCGCCTATCGTAATTAAACACAACATTACAAGCGTAAAGAATTACTCAAATTCTTCCTGGGAGCGACAGTAACCTTTATTTACATGTGCGATTCATGCTGGAGAACAATCTGGCACGATTTATTCCTCAAAACATTTGCCATGAGGATTGACAAGTGTAGTACAAATACAATAAAGACTGGGGTTAGACTTACCGGGCAATTAAGTTGCCAGCGAGGAACAAGAGCTTTCTAAGGGTCGCTGAGTGAACTCCCTGGATACATACGATAATCCTCCCGGACTGTCGCTGCCGTCTACAACAATGAAGTTGTTTGACTGACTGTCAATCACCTGTCACCAAGGCTGATTCTGTAACACGAATGGAGAGATATGTAAGCGATGAGAAAAGTTGAAGACGCCTGGTGATTAAACCCCCTCTCTTCCCCGCTCATAGGCCTATATGCCTCGAGCAATTGGCCACTGATATCAACGTTCACTACCTGTACGAGACGGGTGAAGTTGATGGTGGCACACGTCGCGCGCCTGACCATGTGCGATCTTTGCGGGTGCCACTACCAAGCCAGGAGTACCAGCTCGGTATTATTTACAAGATGAGCTAGATCGTGGGTTTGTGTTTGACGAGTTCCCCGATATACACAGCTACCACCTGGTGGCGTTCCCAAACGCTGAGATTGTCTGTTTGCACAGTACATGACCGCGAGTTCGAGCCCGAGCAGCTCGAAAAACTCGAAGCCGGAGATTCAGTTAGACTAGACGAGGTTGGATCTCTGGCGGTAGCCCAGTACCCCACTATTCAGATCCTCTGTGGCTTGGCTGAATTGAGCCGTCATCGCACAGCCAAGTCGCCGATCTGTATTGCCTGTTCCGCAGAAACGATCGTCCTGTTACGTTCCTAGTCAGTAACCGTCTGACGTCCACATTCTCTGTGAAACACTCACACCCAGGCACGCGGACAATGATTTATGTATCTCTTCGCGTTGTCAGTTTCAGGCGCAACTTTTGTTTCAGGCGCAACTTTTGTTTCAGGCCTATGCTTTCTCGCAGCCACTCGTTAGGTATCTCTCCCGATATGGAAAGGGACTGGCCCTGGTACCTTTTCAGCGTCATCGACCTCAAACTCGTCTTTTGGCAGGCTTTGAGAATCTCGATCCACTGGGTATAAATTGTGCTGGTTGAAATGGGGCTGGGCGAGAAGAATACCCCATATACCTGCTCCAAGAAAGGCATGATCATCCTCCATACTGCTTTCTGTTTCCGCGAAAGGGAGCTGAGAGACGTATATTGGCACTGGGGGCCTCCAATGAATTCCCCTTCCCGATGCTCCTTGGCATACTGGAGTGGTCTCACCTGTATTATGGGTCTTGTATACGATCTCTATTTGGGTGCCATATACAATAGATGGAGTAGAAATGAGTAAGAAAACAAAAAATACATGTGGATCAACAATTAGGGACATATTAGCAAGAAGCAAATTGAGTTTAGAGCCCTGATCTTTGGCACAATTCTGTGTCTACCTGAAGTTAACACTGGACTGTCCTTGACCTATTTTCCACTTGGTCCACAGGTCAAGGTACACTCCCGATCAAAGTAAACCGCGATGGTGTGGTACATCGATGTTTACTCAGATTGGTACACTCCTGGCTGACCTGGCTATTCCAGAGGTTAAGGGGCGGGAAACTTGATTTGATGTCACACTCAAGGTTATTTCACGCATATGGTGACAGCCAGATTGAATGGCGGAGGAGGCCACAGTAGCCGTAGAGAACCACCGCCAGTCGGCAAGTAACTGGCATACTTTTACACATGCATCAGCGCGTACTCGAACCCGTGCCGGTTCAGCGGTGTGAGGCTAGCGATCATCAGCGAAGCGCCTTAGGCCACTCGGTCACCGAGGACCGGTCCCTGTCTTATTTTGAACAGCGATTTCAGATAAACTCTCGAATTCTACATAAGTCTGCAGCATAAGTTCATTAGATAGACTTCCGAGAGTATGTGATATACCGGCAACGATTTGGTGTAGGACTCACGAAATATAATTGACAAAGGATCTGCCACAAGTTGTATTGTCAGTCTTTTGTCCAGGATATTACCTTTTCAATGGGAGGTCTTACACCAAAGCCTTACCGATATACCTCTTTGGGTTGTATTCAGTTACATGCAGAATACCATACAGTCAACTTTATTTTCTACTAAACGAGTGACACCTCTGAAAAAAATAGGGGAGAAGCATAGGGCTAAGTAGCACTGTTTTGCCAGAGATTTTTTTGAAAATTTAAAAAAAAAAAAATTTAAATTTTAATTTTTTTAAATTTTAAAATTCTAATTTATTTTGAACATCTTGGAAACACTAAATTATTATATAGCTTACTATAATACTCATACATGGTCATATTTTAAAGCGCGAGCCCAAGCATGGAAAATTACTCTATATAGTATATACCCTATACAATATACTAGGGTATATACTATACAGTGCAATTTTCCATGCTTGGCAAACACGGGCTCGCGCTTTAAAATATGACCATGGATGAGTATTATAGTAAGCTATATAATAATTTAGTGTTTCCAAAAAAATTAAAATTTAAAATTTAAAAAAATTAAATTTTAAATTTTCAAAAAAATCTCTGACAAAACAGTGCTACTTAGCCCTGTGGGGAGAAGAGAATACCAACCAGTTCAATTCCATATAACTATAAATGTCTGAAGCAGGCCTTGGCAAATAGCGTAACCTTTAGTTCGGGTCGCGCAAATGTTAGGCAAAATAATTTTGCGCCAACCATTTTGCATATGCTTTAACATTGTCATCACAGCATGAATCTCTAAAAACGGTTACACAAACTTTAATTTGTCCAGGCCTGTTAAATTGCGTGGAAAAATGGTTCAATGACTGGAGTAAGAGTTCGATATCTTCAGCATATTTGGTAAGTATTTTCATTCAAATCACACACCATTCTTCTAAACTGTTTAGGTTTAGCCCTTCAGAAAATGATGAATTATAAAATAATTTATTTTGAAATAGCACAAATTGTCAAAAATTCAAAAGGACAAGAATCACAGTGTGATTAGGGGTCTCAATCGGAAGTCTACCCAGTCTACGCCCTTTGGTATATCACGGTGTAAGCATGTATCACGACTGTCTTTAAATCATGAATTCCACGAAATCTGTACCGATAACCAAAATGTAATTCCGTCACATCATTCAAAATCTCGGTTATGTCATTCCTGGACAATTCTGCCCATGTTGTTGGTCAATCATTATCGCTCTTTCGCATTCAATCGAACATACGTGCATTGCCGGCTACATGACAACAGAATTCATGTGTTTGGGTCTATCCTCAGAATTTTTTAGACAGAATAAAATCGAAACTTGTAAAACAGGAAAAATCGCAAATCCTTAAAACATGGACCATAATGTAATTCCGTCACGCGGGTTTGCTTAATCACACTTATCAATATGAAATTTTAATTGACGGAAATCAAATATAATGTAGTCCAGGCGCTCAGGATTCGAATAGGTCTAAAACATCACCTGAAATGAGAAACATTCGAGTTTTGATGGAATATATATGTAACGGACACGCATAAGGAGGTTACTTCACTGTAATACCGATACACGGTATTCGAATGTCACGCGACCAGGTAGAAAACAAATGTATTTCCCTCTTCTCTCATCCTAGTTCTTAGTAATAGGGTTAGAAAAATTATATTCCAAAACAGATGTTAACATGGACGAGTAATAACAGGGGTTCAGAAGAACTGAAAACATGGGTACCTTGTAATTCCGTCACGTTGGAATTCAAGAAATGGTTAGCTTGGAGCATGTGATAATTTCTCCTTAATTTAACACCGGTAACGTGTTATTCAATATTTGTAATATATCGATCCGTTCGATATTTTACATAACTCAAAATCTGAGAATCCCACACTCGTTTCAAAGTAGTACAACAAATTAACCTAATCTCAGTCAGCGTGATTACCGCGGTGGCAGGGCCAATTGGGGGTTAAACTGGCCTCGGTCTGGAGATTGTTATCACAAACCAGACATGCGTTTTGGAAAGCATGGCGAAGTTCCTGTTGTGTTGAGGTGGTCGACGACAGATTTCCCGCCGTATCCATCCGATCCGCATGGTATCGCTCTGATTGAATAGAACAGGTATATGAGGTGTATAAGAACAATTTTATAGGCGCTTTGATATAATATGTTGATAATTAACTTTATGACAGACTGGTTCAGTTTCGAACGAGTTCAAAAATGTGAAGAAAGTCAAGAACAACAACAACATGCAAGTTGCAAAAAACAACACTGTCACTCGATAAGTTTTGATCATGATGACACAGGGAGAAGGCTTTATGCGGTACATTTTTGCCTAACCACCAGCATACCATTTCCAGTGGTGTTATACGGATATATTGGCAATAACAAGAAGTTCTGAAATAAATTACTTTGCAAATTCAACCAACTCGATCATCAGGTTGGGGTAGTTCAACAACAACAACAATTCAACAAGCTAAACCCTATTTGTGCTATTGACACCGTTGGGTTTAGCTGTCAAATCGAAAATTCCCACCGCAAAAATTTTGGTTGCCCTTCCTGACTCGGGGGCCCTTTTTTTATGCATAAAGTGTTCATTTTATCTCTCAAAATGTGTTTGACTAAAAATGGACATATATCCTGGTTTCTTTTATGTTGATTTCTAGAGTTTCATAACAATTTACCCAGTAGTTCCAGTACAATCATTAATCAAAGAGTCCGTACACTGGGCCTCTCATGTTAAACTAGCAGTGCATGATTTAGCATGATGTTGTTCTTGTAAATTAGAAACTATGAAGCTGCGATATTTCATATAATATATGCGAATTCATCACATACATTCATCTTCACATCTCTCCATAAAACATCCAACCTATAGATAACGACCATCATACTCTCATCAAACATCCATTTTCTTTATGAGGTCAAACAGAATCGGATGGTCCATCTCATATCATACTGAAAGTGAAACTTGAATGCTTATACAACGCTAATGTTCAGTTTATTATACTAATAGACCCCTTGATAGTCATACCCTCACTTGACCAGAAATGTTCCTTGAGTAAACTTTCAACATGCAAGTCATGATGTCATTTCGCGAGTGCTGAAACTAGAAATGTTCCTTTGCAATACATTCAACATATGAGAATGGACCCCTGCAAGGTCTCTATGTAGGCCTATAATACCGTCTTATATGATAATGAAAGTGAAACTTGAATGTTTCCTAATACATAGGTTACCATATGCTGTTGAAAATAGTTCATGTTTTCGACCTATATAATGACATAAAATTTGTCTTCTTCTCTTTTAGGCCTCATAAAAAATTGTTACTTTTCAATAACTGATTTCTCGAGGAAATCAGGAGGGACAAACTTTTTTGTTTCTGAGGGAAGTTTGAAAGGGTCTAGAGTCCAATAATATTGATCAATTTGAGTTTTAAAAGTTTTCAACAGAGATGAATAGGAATATGATGTAGATTCACACATAGTCTATCAGGCCATTTTATAGAAATGAAGGTATTGAAGAAATCCTTGATTATAATTCAGATGTAGAGGTGATCTCCGAACAGGTTCCTAACGATGGATCCTCGCTGGGCACCTCCGGGGATGGCACCTCCGGGGATAGATTTCTCACAGTTCCCGGCCGGGGGAAATTTCAACAACCTCCCTTCCTCTGCACTCCGGGACCAGCGACGAGAACGTATTACGCCATACTGGGCAACCTTGGTGTGAGTATTCATCATTGTCAATATCTCTATGTCTTAAAAAAAATCACATTTTGCCAGATTATGACAATTTACTTCCTTGTTTTTCCTATCTCTCCCATGTTAAATTTCTAAAAGTTTGCCTGTTGAAATTTAAAATTACTCGTTTAATGGACAGGTGGACGGATCTCTGGCTCATACTATGATCACTGATGTCTGCTATATATTGACTTTGTTTTATTATTGTATTACAGTAATACGGGGGATTTTTTGTATTCTTGAAACAACTTGTGAAAATAGGCTTTGTATTCCATGTTGGAAACTATGAATGCCTTCACATTTTAAGACTATTCCAAGGCCTTCAAAAACAAATAAAATTGGAACACTGCCTTGAAAATGAGACAATAATCCCAAAGAGGAAGGGAGATAAAAGACTGCACGTCATAAAATAATCCCTCAAATAATTCAATTTATTAGAACAAGAAGTTGACAAAATGTTACAAAAACATGTCTGTAATCCATTATTTCTTTAGTATAATACTATTTCAATGATGTTTTGAGGGTGAGCAAATTTATTTTTTCCCCAGTGGAAATGATATTGGAAGTTGTCTCTTAATCAATTTATCAGAATATTTATTTATTTCTTTTAGAGCTGACAAGGAGCCCAGAACTACTAAGGTAAACTGATCTTCATCTCATTATGCCCATGTCTTGCGGATTGTAATTTAGCGTGCTTAAAGAAATAACATTATTATATCCTGGGATACAGTTCTGTAGGGCATACTAACAGTTTATGCCAGTATTTCTTCATCCTACATTCAAGAAAACTGTACTTCCTGGTTGAAACGATTACCAGAATTCATATTATATTACAATAGATTTAATGGATTATATCTTATCTCTGTTGTTATTATATTACATAAAACTGTTTTAGTGCAGAATCGACAGTATTTCTCCATGTTTCAAACTAGGCCGGATTCCACAAACTTAAAAATGCCTGGAGAGCTTGTAAACTGATCTCTGGCCAAGTTTGGCCTTCACATCGGTATCTGGTGTTCATATTGAGTCACCATTCCATATTATCTTCCTCATTTATATACCCGTGTCATGGGCTTCATGACAAATCGCAAGTTGGTTGAGTGTGCATGAAATGGCGCAGGCAGCTTTTTGTTGAAGATTATGTAGTTGGCCTTCCACAGCTTGGATAGGGTATACCCTGGCCTGGCACAGCACCACAGTCGCTCGACTCCAACTTTCTCATTTGACCCATAGTGCCACCTCATTTTCGACACTTTCCAACTCCACCCCCATGATTCTGGGTCCAGCCGTCTGTGTCATAATTAACACATAAGATAAAGCCTTCACTTTCAGAGATGGGGACGGCACCACCCTTGAGGAAACACTAAGCAGACCCCACCCAGGATTCGTGTGCTGAAAGTGCTACACATAAAAATATAAAATAAGCCACTATGGGGAGTGGATCTCCATGAAATAACATTGGTGCTCTCTCCCTTCCACAAAGAATGGTACGCGCTGTTCTATATTTCTAAGGGATCCACAACAGGTGTTACCTTTGATGTTCCCCCTTCTGCCCGATTCCCCTTCTCCGAGCACGTTCCCTTCTGGTTGAAGGACTTTTTACAATAGCACCCCCTACAGTTTCTTATGGCATAGCGTACCCATATGATGTGGTAATGTCTGGATGTAGGTTATAGCTCGCTTGGCTTCCTTATAGTGACTAGACGGGGTGGTGGTCGGTCGGAAATGTATAAGTCCAATATAGGCGATGACGGTGGAAGCAGTTAGATCATGGATTACAAGTCGATACCCCTCCCTCCCCCCCCCTTCTTCGGGTAAGAGATCCGTGGAATATCCAAAAAATCTTGAAAAAATGTTCGTTGTTGTCCGGTGATTACTCCAACCATGATTTAGGGACCGGTGAGCCTAGCTCTTCTGCCTGTAGTATGGCGGGCTGATATGATCGCATATCAGGGCATTCCCAGCAGGGTTCATTATTAGTGCATCTTCCCATAAGGTAATCTTTAAGGGAAAGTTGTCCCTCATGCCGTGGTGAGTACCATAATGTACGCAGGGCAGTTTTTCTCTACGGTCAGTGAAGAGTTACCACATTCTTCGCATGACGTTTGGATGGCCCATGAATTAACTTCATGGCTTCTTAAATATTATGGGCGGATAACGAAGTGATTTGTTGTTTTTACAGATATAATACAATTTCCATGACTTGGTAGCCTCATGGGGCGCTGTGTGGAGAGAGTGAATGATTTCGAGCCGTATACATCGCAACATCTTCAAGTTGACAGATGTGGATGAAACTATTACCCCATCCGATTATAACAAGTTTCTCTGATCTTTTTTAGAGATCTGCTGCTGCTAAAGGAAAACCCTTCAGATCGAAAAAAAGGGAAAAATCGGATATGGGCTTTTTATGGCTTATCTCTTGGGGGGGTGATGTAACAACAACAAGTTGTACATGAAATACATTTTTTCCCCAATGTAAAACCCCAACCTCTCCTGGAGGTTTATGGTATCCATGTGAAAACGTGGCATTCTTGAAATTGGGGGTTTGACTAGTGGCATAAGGTTTCCAAGCACAAAGGCATGGTGTGCCAAATTGGAACTCCTAGGAACTCCATGGCATACTCTTTGGAACTCGGCAGACAAAGGATGGCTTATGCCATACCATGCAATGGCATGAGAGGAATGGCATATGCCAATCCAATTGGAACTCCTCTCCATCCAGGTCGGAGCACCAAACTGGGCAAGTGTATCCCATTTGGATTACGGGCATATGCCATTACTATCAAGGAACTCGTGCGCTAATATCAAGAAGCTCCCTAAATTTGAAGTATTTTTAACCTTGATAAACCAGAATCCTGTCAAAACCGACACTACAATCTGGTCCCAAACATGGTCAGTATACACAGGTTTCACTGTATTACTAATAACCATCTTTGTTCTGTTTGAGAAATCTTTTTCAACATCCTTATATCTCACTGTACACTGGTAAAAGGTTCTCTGATTAATCAAGGTGTTTGCTTGAGAGATAAAATACCAGGTATTTATCCACTTCATAGAAGATAACTTTTTTCGTCCTGTTTTTTTGCTGTATTACAGGATATGTATGAAGAGGCTGCTCAGGACTGCGATGTAGGTAAGTCGTGAGGTTAACATTGCTCATATATGGTATATTATTTCACACTGACACTCAATCACCTGCTGCCTAGTACTTCATTAATTTGGTCGCCGTATGAATATTGGAGATTGAATGCATGTATAATGTTGGAGATCCCGGGGATTGACCTGAGGTGTCGTTGTGCACACCCCAGGTCATGGTAAGAATGGGTCTCAGCTCGTCAGAGAGCTTGTCTTAAGAGGCGACTAACTGGGGCACCCGGGCGTGAAAAGGAAAAGGACCCTACCTGTGTGGTTTCCGGGTGTGAAAAGAAATAGGAACCAACGTCATGATATGACTGAAATAATGTTGAAAGCGACGTTAAATCATATTCACTCACTGATACCATAATGTTGGAAATATGAGATACAATGACAGTCCCCTCAATTAGAAACAGGAATCAGCCAGGTTAAGGCCAATGCCGTAACAAAATTAACTTTTCCTCAGCACTTAAAATTGTGTTAAATGGGGAATATTTCAATGCCGTAAGAATTTTTACTGCAGCAGGAATCCTAATTGTGGGACTGCGATGATGCCATCACTATGTTAGAGTATTATATTGGGAAAGCCTGCCTGATGAGTTTGAATTTGGTTATTTCTTGACTGAAAATTGTTTCAACTGTCTGAGCGTAGTTCGTGATGTAGCTATGACCATGTTGAGTGTGAGTTTTATTCTGTCTTGTAGCTATATCCACCTATGGAGAGAATATGAAGGCATATTACAGAAAGGTGCTGGCCCTTAAGGGACTGCAGAAATTTGACGAGGCTCTGGAGGCTGCGGAGATTGGCATGGTGAAACTACCCACTGTAAGTATTAAATTTACTCCTCAACCACATTTGACTGAAAGGGTATTGTCATCTGTCTCTCCGTCTGTAACACGGTATCTCTTGAAGAATTATAGCCAGGATTTCCAAATTCATACCACATACAATGCTGGCCTTGGAATGGAAATGATTGATCTTATCTGATTTTTCTATGTCAAATTATACATTGAATGGATTATACCCAGCATTTCTAAATGTAGGACAACTTGTGTGAGTTGTAGTAGATTTAATGTTAGCACAATACCTCTTGGAAGATTGTATCCAAGCTTTCTCAATTCATACCATAAGTGCAGGTAGCAATGTACTGGAATCCTAAGTTGGCTGACCTCGACTTATTTTTTTTTCAATGTCAGATAACGTCAATGTAGAATCAATGCTCTTAGTATGTCTTGAAGGATTAGAAATAATCTTTCCAAATTCACACTACATGCTCACTGACCAGTATCTTATTAAACATAATTGACCTTGGCTGCCCAATTTTCAAGGTCAAATTATATGGTAATGCACAATTATTGTCAAGCTTTAGAGATAGCTTTTCTAGATTTGCAACACGGATGCATGTCTGCTTATTGATTACACCGCTATAGAAGTTGACAGACCGTGACCTGTTTTCTAAGGTCAAAGTAAGTTTGTCTACCATTGATGTTATCAAGTATGATTCTCGAATCATAGCCAAGCTGTCCATAGAACATATACATGGTACATGTAAACGTATATCAATAAATGGACTAAGACTGAATTTAACCACACATGCACCTTAACCCGGGGCACTGAGGTTGAAATCGCGGCATGCAGGTTCTGTATGCATGACTCTTGGCCAATCAGCTTGTAAATGGAGCAGAGTGGACCCTGTATGACACGGCTAAATAAGACACAACGTACCATGTGTTTTTGTGCAAATATACAGCATAAACATGTTAATTCTTTTACGATATATTCTGCATGCATTTTGCATCTCTCTCGTATGCAGATGCATTCTCCCTGCGTCGGATCATAATCGATACAGACTGGATGTGCATGCGTGCTGCATTTTTCTGAAATGGATGGTGTGAAATCATTAAGCCATATGTAGAGGACAAAGGCAGGGGTGTTATGTAATATTCTCCATGGTAACCTATTTTGGTTACTATGACAATTGTCAAGGTAACCTACACCGGTTACCCGCCTTGAAATACATGGTAAAAAAGGGGTTTTGGTAACTCGTTTGGGTCCCCGTAAATTAAGTTTACATATTCATATAACATCCCTGCAAAGTTCAGGTGTCTGGCGGCTTCCCATGTATACATACTGTGATGGAACAGGCAGTTTGTGAGAGATGGGGGGTCAACTGTCATTATGAGAGACTGCGATGGGTATCCCATAACTCCCGTCAGTTTTGATAAGCTGCAGTGTCGCTATGCTAATCACTTGGTACAATAGACTGTCACCAACTCTAGGTCATATCGTTGGGTGGGGGTCATTGTGTGAGGAATCCTGACCAGGGATGCAAATAAACATCATTTCATCACAACTAGTTAAGGAAAAGGGTTAAAGAATTGGAAGTTGTGTTTACTGTTTATTGTAATATAGACATGTTGGACTGAATTTTAACAGCGTATTTGGGAAAATTTGTGGTAAATACGTTTTGTAACTGTTGGCAAAGACATCATTCAGTGCCTAATAAATAGCGGATGCTCAAAAACACTTCAGGTCGATATCTCATTTAAAATTCTATTGTTCATGCCTGCATATATCTGACAATTTCCCCTCTATAGTCTATACTCATTGTTGTACCCAAATAGACTAATGTTCTTCATTGTCTCGTCACACATACATGATTGATGGACCACTCTTTCACTGTTCAGACAGAATTTTCACAAAAATGGTTTGAATTATTTCATGCTATTTCTTTCTTCTTATTCAATATTTTCCTCTCTGAAATGTGCTGAAATGCGTAAAGGAAATCTAGAATCAGGACATTTCACTGTAACACAAACCCCCCGATGTTTTATCTACAACATATGTTTTCCCCCCCCCCCCCCATCCCACATCTTCCCTTTATTTTCCAAGGGCTCACTGTTCCCCATATTAATAGCATGTACAGTATGTACATTAACAACATTTGGATGTGATTCTAACCCAGAGTGGTGAATCTCCAAGTGCCCAGATGTCCCATGTAAGTAGCAGTTACAGTTGAACCAATCTTAATAAATTGATATTGTACCAATGCTCTCCAATCGTATATGTCGCCATAAGATCTTATTTACACCATTTGAATTTGGTGTTTAGTGCACCCATGTCTCAAATATTTATAACATTCGGACATCACAGCCGCATTTCGACAAAGTCGCTTGTAGTCGTGGGGAGGGGAACGGGTCTCCATTTACCCTAACCTTGATATAAAACGAAAGTCCCTATGTCTACCCCGCATTATGCGCCACACTGGCTAGACCATGGCATCATCCCACCAGCATGAAGCCTGGTTTGGCTTAACCAACCAAAAAGCCCCTACCTCGATGTTCCCCTCAAACCATTATGAAGACATACTGGGATTGGTCGACGCTAGCACCAATGCAAGCTGGTTAGATCTTACATTGATATATCCAAATGGAGAGCAGAAAGGATTTAATTTCAATTAGATTGCAGTTGAACAGTATAAGGTGCAAATTCCATTGGCTAACCTGTGACGAGTTTTGTTGACTTACGTAACTGTCTTCCGTTCTCTTCAAAGATGTAATCAGCCTCAATATCGATGGATTTTGTAAACTCTCCCCTGTGCGCTTATCAGCAGTAAAAGTTTGCTGAAGCATCACATGTATTATATTTGATGAGGCCTAAATTAAAAAGGTGTTTGTTTGGGGTAACCCGACCGACCCAGCAATATTCCCGCGACTCAAAACTTTTTAAGAAATATTTTTTGGGAATTTTTTTGTTCCCGTAATCTGTCGAGGAAAATCAAATATTTTCAGTTCGAAAACTCGTGGAAACAGCCTCGCCGATTTCCCGGACTCCGTGACAATCGGGAGCCCTCCGAATTTTTAACATAGCAAAGTCCCACGAGGGTTCCCGACCCCATACCGCATGGTTGAAAATGGCGGCCCACCTGTGTTTTTGTCAGGAAAGAGCCGTAAATGGCCACTGTGCCGAATAAATGAGAAAGGATTAAGATTCAACTAAGGTTGCCAATGGGGTGAACTCTTTAAGCACGTTTGCTTTACGGTATAGTTATCGAGGATAAATATTTGTGTATTTGCTGATCGATGTACGACCATCGCGGAAGGAGGCACGAAAATTTCCGAGACAACAACGGCAGTGGTTACTTGAAGTGATAACAGGTGATCTGTGACAACATTTTTTCATGAATATATTATTTATCATCCGTTGTCGATTTCATACCGAGTTACGTCGAGAGAAGTCCTACCTATTGGCTATAATCCCCAGAAATATGGAGGGAAGGGAGGTAGCTCTCTATGCAAAGACTGCAGCGTGAAGCCAACGGTATGTCAGTCTGACAGGAGTTAAACAACAACAACAACAACATCATCAACGAAAAGTTACGCTTCTCGGTTCCTTCTTGAGGCATCCTTGTCATGATATTTAGGGATAAATTTCTGCTGCATTATAGGGCATATATATTTAGCAGTCATACCAAAAAGCAGTACCCTTTTTGTCATTAACTATGAGGAATACCTGATTCATAATTTCCTACTTTTTGGAACTATGGTCTGTCTCGCATGACGATGGGATGAGATTTTCGGCAATATATGTTTTCCTCAGAGAAGTGAAATCCCCCACAGGAATTATATGTAATTTGTGCATTTTTATTCTGAAATTTGAAGGAGATCTGTTCAGAATTGAAGAAAATCTTCAATACCTTGCATGTTATTTTCAAGTTGCAATGTTGTACCACTGTAGGCACTATGAAAATAACATGCGAGGTATTGGTAAATTTCAGAATAAAAATGCGCAAATTACATATGTGAAGAATTTCATACTGTGAAGAATTTCAATGCTTTGAGATAAACTGGCTCTGATATTTTGCCGAAAATCCCATCCCATCGTAATGTTACACAGACCGTAAACTGACTGACCAATAAGAAAACAAAATATAAAATAAAATAAATTTTCGACCGACCGACCCATTCTCACTGACCAGCGTCCGTTACCCCAAACAAACACCTTTTTATACGCCCGCCCAAAAGGCGGTCGTATTATGGGATGGCGGTTTCCGTCCGTCTGTCCGTCTGTCCGGTTCTCGTGTCCGGTCTATATCTGGGACAGTTTCCTATTCACAGCTCCAATTTTTGGTGAGTGGATACCCTACGGGGAGACGATGTGTCGCGTACCAAAATGAAGGTCAAGGTCACAGGTCAAAGGTCACTGGCATAAAAAACAGGAAATCACTGAAGTGTTCGTGTCCGGTCTATATCTGTGAACGTTTTCTATCCACAGTTGCAATTTTTTGTGAGTGGATACGCCAGGTGGAGACGATGTGTCGCGTACCAAAATTAAGGTCGAGGTCAGAGGTCAAAGGTCACTGTTGTCAAAAATCAGGAAATCATTGATCGTTGTTAGTTTTCTATCTACAGTTCTAATTTTTGGTGAGTGGATGCCCTAGGGGGGAACGATGTGTTGCATATTAAATGTAGGTCAAGGTCAAAGGTCAAAGGTCAGTGTGATCGAAAAATCAGAAAATAGTTAAAAATTTCTAATTTTTTTGTGAGTGGATTCAATAGGCGGAAATGAAGTGATGCATACCAAAAATTAGGTCAAGGTCAAAGGTCACTGACCCCAAAATTAGGAAATTATTAAAAATAACATTTTTTGTGTCAGTAGATACATTAAGGAGACACAATGAGTCACATACCAAAATGTAGGTCAAGGTCAAAGGTCAAGGTCACTGTGACCCAAAAATCGTGAAATTGTTAAAAATCATGATTTTTTGTGTCCATTGAGAAATTGAGGGGAGACGGTTTGTTATGTACCAAAATTTAGGCCAAGGTCAAGGTCACTGTGACCCCAAAATCAGGAAATCATTAAAAATCATGATTTTTTGTGTGCATTGATAGATTGAGGGAAGACGATGTGTTGTGTATCAAAATTGAGGTCAAAGGTCAAGGTCACTGTGACCCCAAAATCAAGAAATCATTAAAAGTCACATTTTCATATGCCTGTCGAAGACGAGGTCATGTAATGCGATGTTGAGTTCTGTCCATTCATCCATTAACATTTGTTGTCCATGCGATAGCTCTAGCTTCAAGGTATGGATTGGTACCAAACTTTGAGTATACCTTACTCGCATGGCAAAGTGGAGCCATACATATGAGATCAATTTGTCAAAGGTCTAGGTCGCAGTCCCCCAAAACTGAATCAAGCTTAGCTGACTAAATGTGTTGGAATATTGTTGGAATATTCAAAAGTTTTTCCCCTGCATTTATATGATATTGTCCTGTTGAGTTGTCTCCCATGTTTGAAACGCTTCATTTAGTTAAACTGTTGTGAAATAAAAAACATACATTTACTAATTTAACGGGGAAAGGAGTCCTTTATGAACTTCACACCTGTTTATTAACTGAAGAACAAAGGTTTACTTCATCACTTTCTTCTTCATTCACGAAAAATTATCTCGTCTGAAAGGAATCCATTTGCAGAAAAACTGCTATTTTCTTGTGTTTGACTATTGTCGATTTCAGTGTGGGATATGTGAGCTCTCAGCTCTTGCTTCAAGGTCAACCAGTTACCAAGAGTTAAGCTCATTTTAGTTTATCATTCAATATAAGATGTGATATATGTTACATTCTCATAAGCAAAAAATTGTAGACCTTTCTCTGGATTGCTAGATCAATTGGAATCAAGGCTATTAAACAACCTTGAAATTTGAACCAATGTAATTCCAGATATACGGGCGTATATTGAAGCCCCTTGGGCTCTTGTTAATTTAGGCCTGATAATGAGATCGCCATATACAACGAAAGCAAGAATATCTTGTCAGAGAAAATTGAAACTGCTCGCTTCGACGAGTTTCCTGTTTTTCCATTGAGTGTGTGTTGTACGCGAAGAGGAAAATGACGTCGCTTTGACGTATGAGTGAAGTAACGACGGTCATGAATCTGAATGCTGAATAGCTGCACCCTTTGGATAACGTCACATGTGGCTCATGCCTAAGGTTCGGTAATGTCGCATAGCATACATTGAAAGAATGCACCGCACGTGTATACGCTTGTTGAAATGGTCGTGGGAAAATAAACCGCATGCCATGCCGTTTATTTTTAAAGAAAATTTCCTTCTATTTGCTTGTGAATGGTAGAAACAAGTTTATTTTTTTTTGGCCAAATGTGTTTCATTTTGTACCTGTTGTAACATATGTCAGTTTGAGAGACATCAATTTCAGCCCAGAATTGAAGCTGATTACATCTTTAATAATTTTTTTGGCATGCATGTTATTGCGTTGAGAAAATGTATGAAGAACCCAATCTCAGAAAACTCAGATATAATATCATGGAATATTATATCTGAATTCAGCCCTATATAAATCTCATGTAAATTTGAAACTACTATTGTTAGCCAATCAGGTGGATAGCTTGTTGAAACAATTTCAAAATCACACCCACAGTAATTACACACAGTAGCAGGTGGTCTAATATATAAACATTTTCCTGAAACAGCATCCAAATATGGCATCATTTTCAGACAGTGTGCGTGGAAACCATAAAGATCAAAGAGTTTACTCCCGCCTAAAAGTCTGGCTCTGTTTAATAGGGTTAGAAAATATCAAAAGATTGTGCCATGCGAAGATGTTAATCTCCGTGAAGTAAACGTCAATCATAGTCAGAGAGAAAAGGTAGAATTGGTCATGACTGGCTTATTATCGGATCTCGTAGAATATCGGCGAAGAGTTCACATCAAGTCTTCATAGCGTTACGTCTAGATTTATTCCCCTGATTTATCATCTTGGTTTACCTAGATTGTGAAGAACCATGAAGAGGTAATAAAGCCTAATCATTAGGAAAACAGGAAATTTCAAGTGGAAAAAAAATCAGAAATTTATACCAAAATACTCTTTAAATGTTCCAACTGTTACAATGTCACCCAGGTTTTCTCACATATCTGGGCTTAGAGAATATCGAATATTTGGTGCATTAGATACACTTCTGTTTAATTGAATCAGTATATCTGCACATACAGTTCATCCACCATACAGCAGTCTAATTTGATTTACATTGTCACACAGTGTCAATTAACCAACCACATGGACTCTGGTTGCAGCACAACTGAATTCTTATCTGGAATGGTCAGGTTTTTATCCCTCGGCCATTTTGGCCTCGGGTTATTGCCGTCGCCATGTACGTCCGTCCGTTAAACGCATTTTAGGCAAAACTGCTCAAGACACAACCACCAAATTTTCAACACTTATTTATGTAGTGCTGAGTCAGACGTCTATCGAAAGTTGGTCCCCTCGGCCCATATTTTACAGAGTTATACCCCTTCACAGATACATTAATTTCTATTTCTGTCCTATATGCCTGAATGTAATCAACTATATCTGCAGAACTATGTTCGGTATAGCTACTATGTTTTCAACACTTGTTTATCTAGTGCCGAGTTAGACGCCTATCGAAAGTGGCTCCCCTCGGCCCATATTTTACAGAGTTATGCCCTTTTACAGATATATTAATTTCTATTCTGTCCTATATGTCTGAATGTAACCAACTATATCTGCAAACCTGTGTTCGATATAGCTACTTTATTTTGGAAACTTATTTATATTGTTGTATTCTACAAGCCAACAAAGGATTACTCGCCTCAGTTTATGGAGTTATGCCCCTTTTGGATGTAATAATCTCTGATTTTGTTATCTGTAGCTGAATGTACAAGTTATATCTGCAGATCCGTGTTCGGTACAGCTTATTCGTCTCGGTTCTTATTTTACAGAGTACTAAGTCAGACGCCTATCGAAAGTGGCTTCCCTCGGCCCATATTTGACAGAGTTATGCCCCTTGACAGATGTATTAATTTCTATTTCTGTCCTATATGCCTGAATATAACCAACTATATCTTCAGAACTGTGTTTGGTATAGCTACTATATTTTGTAAAATTATTTATATTGTTGTATTCTACAAGCCAACAAAGGATTACTCGCCTCGGCTTATGGAGTTAGGCCCCTTTCGGATGTAATAATCTCCAATTTTGTTATCTGTAGTTGAATGTACAAGTTATATCTCCAGATCCGTGTTCGGTACAGCTTTGTCTCGGTTCTTATTTTACAGAGTTATGACCTTTTTTACCATTCAGCCAATTTGGCCTTGGGGTATTGTCATGATGTACGTCTGTCCGTTCATCTGTTACTGATTTTAGGCAAAACCACTCGCGATAGGTTACAGCCACCAAATTTCGGCCACTAAATTACTTGAAGTCATGATGCCCATCTAAAATGACACACCGGTACAAATTCAGCAGTGAAGTTGGAGTAAACAGCACACTTAATCCATACACTGATCCATACACTGCAAATTGTAAATTACTTTTAGCTTGATCATCCCACAAAGAACTCTCTTCCCCAATTCACACTACACATGGGTCTCATTCACTTGGGGAGAGCCGAGGGGTTTTGATTAGATCAATCTCATGTTCTTAGATCTGGAGCAGAGGCATTCACATCCGAACGGACATCCTTTTCCTTATTCAGATCAGTTTATTCTATTGTGAAAATAATTAGACTGAATGGCAACACTTCTCTCCGCTAACTTCTTTGTACAGCAGTCTGGGTAGGCTGAATATAGACAGTGTATGTTTGGGAATTGGCTTATATAATAATGTGGTGTGTTTCACAGTGCCCTAAAAGATCTTCTTCTACAGTCTGTGCATTCTGAATATGTTTATAATACACTAGTTAGAAGAATTTAGAAGATTATAGTCTTCAGGAAATAAAGAACTAACTTTCATCTCTACCTGTGTGTATCAGTTCTGCAGTACCCAGTCATGTTGCTTCCCGAAATGGGCACCTGCCAGGTGTGTTATGGGCAGAATCCGTGTGTGTTTGCTGGGGGTGGGGTGGGGTAAGGGGAGGGGGGGGGGTGTTGCTGCTAATCATTCTGTCCATGTCTATGCTTCATGCAAAGCACATGAAGTAATGTATATGATGGACAACTCCTCGGAAAACAATGTTTCTTGACTCGGGGGGGGGGGGCTTTTCAGCTGTACAGAAATCCTGGGCAGTAGATCCTTACAAATTAAAGGAAGTATCGACCGTCCCTCTCTATTTCAGTGCTATGCATGTTCATATTTCAATGATATTCATATTATTGTGTGGTCTACTGTATGTACTTGCATATAATACATGTAGGGTATGGTACATTCATATGACTATTACAATATATGATGTCAGCTCAGCTATCATCACAATGGGGGATTCCCCAGCTTGTTTATTTATAGGTCACTATGGCTATTGTGATAATGGGATCGGTACTTGAGAGATTTTACAGGCCATTGATTTTATCTACCATACCTGTGTAACAGGCACACCTTCCGGAACATTATGTAGGTCACTCAGGAACATCCCACTTTAGCTGATACCAGGGCAGTAGAATTATTTGTCTAAATAAATATCCAGGGGACCATGTGTACATGTATAGATTACATGTTGTTGTATATGTGACTTAGTCTCATTGTCTGAACTGAGCTTGACTGAACCCTGCCACATATTAAAACACACAATCTCCATATGGTGTAGACATCAACCCTGCAACACAGGATCACATATTCTCCACACAAACATGATGACAGGAAATAAAATTTCTCAATCGTGTGGTTTTGTGTATATGGTAATCCCTCTAATAATTCAATCCCCCTATCAAAATTCAATCACCCCTAATTATGGGAACAAAATTCAATCGGCTGTTCTAATAAATTAGATCACCCTCTAAAATCAATGAAATAATGAAGAAATAATGCATTATGTGCTTGATTTTGAATCAGTTGGTCAACTTCTGGTTCTAATAAATTTGATTACCCACAGATTTTGTTGTACAACATTTCACTTCCTGTGATTGAATTATTGGAGGGATCGCAGTAGGTTTATTATTATTACATGACATTTTTTTAATGGGAATTTAACTTATAAACGAATTATGCCTATTTTTATCAAAATTACTTTGAAGCTGAATAGTAATCAGTACAGTAATTCCTCTAATAATTCAATCACAGGAAGTGAAATTTCTCATAAAATCGTGGGGTGATCAAATTTATTAGAACAGGAAGTTGGCAAAATGGTTCAAAATCATGCACATAATCATTATTTCTTCATTATTTCAATGATTTTAGAGGGTGATTGTGGTTATTAATTTTATAGGGAGATTGAATTATTGGAGGTATTACCGTGGTGCACAAATAGTAATAACAGGTATTTCTTTCAATTTATTTGGAAGTTTACAGTTCCATTATCACATGTATTTCTCGGAATAACGATAAACTAATGTGATGATGTAGGCAGTGAGAATACATGTAAACCAATAGGATACAGTGCAGTCTTACAGCTTTCTCTTTCTCAAAGTTGACTTGTTGGTTGAATGGGCATAGAAAGCAATTTAGATCAATAAGTACTGTGTTGCGATGAGATCTGGTGACAGATATCCCTAACATATTGAAGTTGACATGTTTTGGTTCAGTGTGACAATGCCCTTATGATATAATTTATATACTGCAAAGTAGCATGTTTCATTTTCAAGTCTAGTTCAGAGTTCAAAGGTAGGGTGTGTTAAGTACAGTCATGACAGTAAATTTTGACATTTTATGTTAACTAACAACATTTATCCATCAATGTGTGAACTATTTTAGGATGGTATATGTTTTAATTATTTAAATCTGAAGCTATGAGGCTATTAAAAACTTAGAAAACGGAAATGTGGTGACATGCTGGGTGAGGTTGGGTCTAATATGAATGGAGAAATAAGTTCACTCTTCCTTGCTACCTCATACTGTTCTATATGAGTGCAACAGAACTGGACAAATAATTAGCTTGAGACCTCTCTGCTGTTTGTCATGTTCGCCTGTTGATATTTTCCTCAATATAGGCTCTGGCAGTTCATGTTCTCATTCTACCAAGTTTCGAACAGAAGCTCAATGATTCTATTCTCTATCCTCAATTTCGTTTCACTTTCGTTTTGTTGGATGTAGGTATTTAAAGACCTCGTATCAGAACTGAAAGAGCTTGTCCCTGAAGAGCCGCAGCGATATGTGCCCCACAGTCAGAGAGCAGAGGCGTCCATTAGGAAGCCAGGACTAAATATCATCGCTTCAGAGGACCAACCCGATGAGGACTGGCTAGAGGGCACTAATGTTCATGTTACAGAGGTAAATTGAGGTTGCCACAATCCCTTTAATAATTCAATGCCCCTATAAAATTCAATCGCCCCCAATTTTGGGGACAAAATTCTATCTGCTGTTCTAATAAATTTGATCACCCTCTAAAAGCATTGAAATAGTGAAAACTAACGGATTATATTCATGAATTTGAACCATTTTGTCAACTTCCTGTTCTAATAAATTTGATCACCCCCAGATTTTATGGATGAAATTTCACTTCCTGTGATTGAATTATTAGAGGGATTACCATGAAATTTCACACCATAAATTCAGTTGGTTATCACAGTTATTAGAATAGAGAGTGATAAAACAGGAAAATCATGCATATAATCCATTATATCTTTATAATGTTATTTTGATGATTTTAGCGGATGATCCATTTAGTAGAACAACAGATTAAATTTCGTCACAAACTTGGAGTGATCAAATTTTAATAGGGGAATGAATTATTAGGGTATTTACCAAAAAATAGTTTGAGCGAATATGAGAATTAGTACCTTTAATGTGGTTGACATCCGCCTTTAGTCGGAGAACACGTAAGTAATGACTTATTCTGGTTACCATATAATTTCTTTGTTAACCAATATCTTACAAACAGTATGATTCGTGCACAATATATTATTGTCGTTAATTATGTAATGTCACTCAGTATTCTGCATGGTAGATCTCAGATTTCCATTTCCGTGAATATAGCTTGGTTCCCGGACATGTTAGACTGTTCTCTGTTAAAACAGGAAAGAAGTTATGACTCAATTCAGAGGATAACTCTACATCAGCTGTGTTTCCAAGAAGCAAATAAAACTGTAACAGGATATCAAATTATGACACATTGAGGGAATTAATAATTTATTTTTCTTGAGTAAAATGTCGGAACAGTTGAATTGTTACTGAAAGAAAACCATTAGATATTTTCCGTGCAAATCACCCTGGGTTCCTCAAGAAGGAAGGGAGTTGGGGTGATGGGAATTGTAAGGGAGAGGGCCCATCACCCCAGGGAGACTTGGCTAATGATATGATTACTGATAATGCTAGATAGAGAGTGAATGAGGATTTTACCATTTTTCACTTGCACATGCCTTTGTCTTTATCCAGTTGGCTCAAGTTGCTAATAATAGCAAGATGCCAAGAAAGAAAAAAGGTAAGTTGTGCATGTCAGGTGCTATCATCCTTGCTTTATTATTGAACAAGGCCCATAGGTATTGCATAGCTCCACCAATTTATACTTCACTGTACATGTCAGGTGCTATCCTTCTTGCTTAGGCCCATAGATATAGCATAGCTCCACCAATTTATACTTAATTGGGGATGTCAGCTGCTATCCTCCTTGCTTTATTATTGAACAAGGCCCATAGATATAGCATAGATCCACTAATTTATACTTCACTGGGCATGCCAGCTGCTAATTTCCTGGCATTATTGTTGAACAAGGGCCATAGATATAGCATAGCTACACCAATTTATACGTCACTGTACATGCCAGGTGCTATCCTCCTTGTTTTATTATTGAACAAGGCCCATAGATATAGCATAGCTCCACCAATTTATATTTCACTGAGCATGCCAGGTGCTATCCTCCTTGCTTTATTATTGAACAAGGCCCATAGATATAGCATAGCTCCACCAATTTATACTTCACTGTACATGCCAGGTCTATCCTCCTTGCTTTATTATTGAACAAGGCCCTTAGATATAGCTTAACTCCACCAATTTATACTTCACTGAACATGTCAGGTGCTATCCTCCTTGCTTTATTATTGAACAAGGCCCATAGATATAGCATAGCTCCACCAATTTATACTTCACTGTACATGCCAGGTGCTATGCTCCTTGCTTTATTATTGAACAAGGCCCTTAGATATAGCATAACTCCACCAATTTATACTTCACTGAACATGTCCGGTGGTATCCTCCTTGCTTTATTATTGAACAAGGCCCATAGATATAGCATAGCTCCACCAATTTATGCTCCACTGGGCATGCCAGGTGCTATCCTCCATGCTTTATTATTGAACAAGGCCCATAGATATAGCATAGCTCCACCAATTTATACTTCACTGAGCATGCCAGCTGCTTGGTACAACACCTTGTTTAGCTGTGACACCATGAGCCCACTCCACTGCCTTTAGTAACAGATGATGCTGATTGGCCAGCTGCCATGCACAAAAGCTGTGCCTGTTTTAACTCTGATATAATCAGACGGTATAATGGACAGTAAGAAGTATGCAATCGCATGCGATGAGAATGCTTTACTGATAATGTCTCTTCTCCTTAGCTTTGTACACTTGTGTTTCTATGTTCCCAAGATGGTGGTCATATTTTCTCCTTTCTGAACCCTTGCTTTCAAATAATAATATTTGTCATTTGACCATGTATAAGTATTACCTAATTGCGCCTACTCAATAACATGCCATGGATGTTTGCAATTATCTACCTGACAGCTAAGGCCAATGCGGTAAATGGAAGGAATGACGTCGGTGCCGTGGGAGAGAAGCCAAGGTCATCGGCAATCATTCCTCCAGAGGAGTCGGAGAGTGACGACGACAGTAATAATAGCCTTAACGAGGATGAGAAGTTTGTGAGTAATTACCTCAACGTGAAACAGAATAGAAGTGGAGATGTCCTAGGGATCCGCCCGCCTGTCTTCACCCCTGCTGATGAGGATCTCTGGTCTTTCCACTACTCTGCAGATGGGAAAGGCCCCAACACTGGCATGGGACTGGACGCTTTCAAGGCCGCAGGTGCTAAGGTAGGAGTCTGTTCATTCCAATAGAATAGAGGGATGACTGGATTTGAAATAAGACAAGCAGCATTCTTATTAATTAGATGTAAGCATACATTTGAAATCTCCTCTTTACAATCTTTGTAAATCAGTATTGGTTTTGTTGTGAATAGAAATCTACATTTATTTGCACTCAACTTTTTTTTTCTGTATAATTATATATTCATTATATTAGGGTCACAATTTTTATCCATCTGTCTGTCTGGTAACTTCCCTTGTCCTAGCAATATCTCCAGTTCCAAGTTATGGATTTGAACCAACTTTAGTTATTTTGAGGTCAAATGTCAAGGTCACTTAGGCCAGAAAATCTTAACACAGACACAAGTATGACCTGGTTAGTGTAACAAATCTGCTGAATGGCCATTGCTGTGTTCGTTCATACTCCAGGTTTGTTAACTGCCCAATATCAAATTGCATGGTTTGTTCAAGTCTGGTAATATGTCTTCAATAAATAATGTAGCATACATTAAATGACAAGAAATAAATGATCTGATGACACTTTCAGGGGGCTGCTGTAAATGACCCACTTGTAATGGGACTGGATGAATTCTCACCACCAGTTAGTAAGTACAGGAACAATTTCTAAAGCTATCAAGAATTTGTTTCTCTTAGCAATCCATGTTGTCGCCTACTGTACTCTATTTTCGTACACCCAAGTCCATTTCTATATTATTTTCTAGCTCATTATTGGCCCATCAAATGGGGATTGTAAATTATAAATAGACAAGAAATGTCATGGACCTCAAATTGATTGGTCTCATAGAAGTAGGTTATTGATTGGGTGACCTATTTATAATACCATCCCTATCTCCATATTGCTATTGGGGAGATGACCCAACCCAACTCACTGAAGGAGGACATTACTGTAACGCACTAAATATGCCATTTCGCACCACAATTTCTGATATGAATTCATGGAAATGTTATTTGTACTGGTGTCGAAATGTACATATTTTTTTTTCAAAACAAAATCCTGGAAAGGGGGAAAAACTCAAATACTGCAGAATGTCAATTAACATTCAAAGTTTCTGTATATAGTATATTGTCTTCATTGATCTCATAGAGGGGCTTACTGGGGTGGGATTGACCTGGGGTGTCATTTTGCACACCTCAGTTCATAGTAAGAATTTATGGACTGGTGGGGTTCCCAGGTGTAAAATAGAATAGGGCCTGACCTGTTGGATCCCGAGTGTAAAAAGATATAGGGCCCTGCCCTTGGGGTTCCCGGGCGTGAAAAGTAATAGGACCCAAATGTGGTGATATGACTGAAGAAGAGAAACGATCAATTTTATTAGAAAACATTGGGATAACATTGCGTTTCTGGGAGTGCGCTTTCCAGACTTCAAATTCCTGTTGGATAATTGGAGTGCACTCATTTGCTTGACCATTTCATTATCTACATGTGTGAGATTAATCTTGAGAAATGAGGATGTTACCATAGTGTCACTAGAATTTTCTGAGAGGAGGTCATCCTAATTTGTAGAGCAACAGGTAGTCTGCCGTTCAACATAGGCAAACAGTATATGCTTTGGGCCTCAGGAGGGGGTCATTTGCACCCAGTGACCCCGCTAACAGCACCAATGTTGCTCCAAATACTCTGGTCTAATTCCATAAAAAGATGACTTGTTTTTTGTTTGCGGATCAGTATTCGGTTGGATGCCCTATTTGTCGTTCCAAAACACTTTTCAAATGTTTATTTGAAAGATCTGCCTTTCATCAAAGTGGTATCAGACGCATGAAATTTATTTCTTGCACTTGGCGGGGTCAAGACCAAAGAGTATACAGTATTAAAATGTTGGATATCGCTCCACAATAATGGTGACGGCCCATTCCCAAGACATTTTATGGATGGTGAATGCTACCTAAATGTATCTATGTACAATGATTTGAGCCCAGTGACTGGGTGATACAATACATTTTTTTTCCCCACAAGAATATGTCCTTCCTACCTAAAATACAAACCAAACTTTCAAGCTAATTTCACAAACAATCTTGTCAATCACCAGGTATTGAATTTTAGTATTTTATTTGATGATGGTTTTTGCAGGTAAGGTCAGAGAGATGGATGGAGGTGGGGCATTCCAAACTAAGACCGCCAATAAACCAGCCCCGCAGACGGTTGGTATGGGGGAGAAACCTAGGACCACACTATCAGAGCAAGAACAGGCACGTCTACACTTTCCTATCCACAATGACTACGAGTTCCTCCTGGCCTGCAGGAAATGCTTCGTGAAGATTGGAGAAGGTCCGAAGGGATACCGGCATGTTCCTGGTCAAGAGCACGGCTGTATGCGAGACATCCTCCTCGTCAAGGGGCGGGTGGAGAAAATGCCGTACTGGGTCAAAGTGCGACCCCGCCCGGAAATGCAGCGTTTCAATTTCACGGGTTACCGCCTCTGCCAGCACTTTCTACAAGGTCAGACGTGCCGAGTTGGCGAGGAGCGATGCTCATTCCCCCACAACTCCGCCGAACTAAAGCTCTGGACGTATGACAAGAATGGCACATTCCACATTGTTCAGTTCATCCAGGCTGCCAGAACCTTAGGAATAGGTATGGACCTTTGAGTGAAATGCCACTCCCAGGTGACAAATTGGCTAATATGGCTCCCTTCTAAGGATATCGATAGGTTTCCCTGATCTGAGATAAATTTTCAAATGTTCATTAATTCTATACAGGTGTCATTGGATAGAATTTATTCAGTTAATCCCCAGAGGTTATTGTTACAATACTGTTGCACATATCCAATGCAAAACTGAACTAGCATTGTCTGCAAGTTAGAGTTCAGTAATACCACTAAATGACTTCATCTGCAAGAAGACTGTATCCTGTAAGTAGAGAAAACAGTTTGTTGAAACGCAGACATAATCTTGTATGAAACAGAATTCGGTTAACCTTTCTGTGCATTTATTTTACGTTTTTGTGTATCTTGGCAAGTCAATAATATTTTTGTGGTGTTTTATATCTTTCTTCCATAGATAACAGCAGCATATTAGAGAGAAAGCTTGGGATCAGCACGGATGACAGGAAGCCAGCGATACCAGGGTTAGTTTATGCCAAAAACAAACCGAAAGCTGCGCAGAGACTAGAACTTAACATGGTATCACCACCTCCCGTTCAACACCAAGCAAGATCTCACACAACTCAGCCTTTCATTAACCCGGGTGTGATTGGTCAGCAAGTGAATGGTACAACCAATCAGCAGCAAGGTTACATTGGTCACCCCAGGAACAGGCCCCAGGGAAGCCCCCCTCGAACTTTCACCAACAGCCAGTACAAAGGACAGCCCCTGCTTCAATTTCCACCCCCAACATTTCCTCCCCCTCCAATGGGGCCCCCTGGAGGTGGCATGGGGGGCCAGTTCCAGGCTCACCACCTGAGTGGTGCCCCTTTGCAGCACCAGGCTCACCCTGGATATGGTGGCCAGGTAGAGGTCCAAGAGAACACAGCGGTACCAACACTAGAGAACCCCCTGAAGGACAGCCATGTGTTTAAGGTGGTCTGTAATCAATGTTTCCAGTCGACTGGTCTGCCAGGGGATTATTTATATAAACCGCATATTCAGCATAAATGTGAGGAGGATGTTCTAGCTGTGTATGCCAAGATAGACCCACACCATTGGATGCGAGTGAGGGAGCGCAAGAATCATCGCGACTTCCCGGGAAAGTACATCTTATGCCATTCCGTCTATTACAATCAGCCAGAACTCTGCAAGTATTCTGAAGAGGCGTGTAGCTTTGCTCACAATGAAGTGGAACAGCGCCTGTGGACCCTGGAAAAAAGCGACCAGTTTAATGTTACCGAGTTCATCATGCAGCAGCGTCAAGCCACTCTGTATAAGGGCTACACCACCCTGGAAGTGTTGAAAAGACATGGTGGTTATTTCTGCTTCATATGTAGGCCATGTTTCTATGGCCAGCCGGCTAGGATCAGTGGCGAGGGCGCTAACAGTCACCACTGCACAGGGCCTAGCTCTCACAGCTGGGATGCTAGCAAAACCTTGACTCATATGGGACCGGAAGGGATCACACCGATCAATCCACGCATATTCGTCCACAAAACGGCCTTCTTCAAGATATGTAAATATCTTCATTTCTGTCGAGACCGCCTGTTGGGTAAGTGTCGTTTTGCTCACAGTTTCGTCGAGAGGGACGTTTGGATGCTAGAGAGAGACACGGGTATGACGTGGCAGGTGATCGTTGAGGAGTCACAAGAATTACGCCAGACTGGCTCTCGTTCACAGCACAATCAAGGGTCGCAGCCCAGGAGCAGCTCTCCATCCAGCAGTGGTTACTCCTCCAGGGTTCCTACTCCAGCGGAGGCCGTTGCTTCTGTTCCCTCAAGTGCTTCCCAAACCTCGAGCGGAATTACCTCCCCTGTTATGCTAGATGCTGGAGAGAGCTTTGAAGACAAGTCTTGCCCATTTGTTATCCAGGAACTGTGTGGACTTTGCTGGAAGAATGGCGCCAAGAGTTTCAAAGACGGTGACAAGGACCGATGTAACAGCACCAGACATCACACGCAGTGGGCGCATAACCGAATCTGTCTGCTCATGCCTAATAATAAGGTCATTCGCCCATTGCCACGCAAAATTCCAACGGGGCTAAGATTCATCGTCTGCGTTCATATCCGACAGAAGAATCGCTGTGATTATTCCCTGGGTGGACCATGTCAGTTTGCTCACAGTCAAGATGAAATAAATGTCTGGAAATGGATGGTGACAAATA
This sequence comes from Hanleya hanleyi, assembly GCA_036873755.1. Lineage (NCBI taxonomy): Eukaryota > Metazoa > Mollusca > Polyplacophora > Lepidopleurida > Hanleyidae > Hanleya > Hanleya hanleyi. The sequence continues at coordinate 75,180 of JAVTVY010035255.1, read as the reverse complement.
ATGGTAAGCCATTCGTACATTTCTTTTTTTGTTCTCTTTCAATTTGAAACTTGACAGACTGTTTACTACTTTGTTGTAATAATCCAGTGATAATTGTCCCCCGACACCCGAAGGGCTAAAGGGGGACTATAGTATTGGGGTCCGTCTGTGCGTCCGTCCGGATTCGTTTCCGGACAATAACTTCTGCAAAATTGAACGGATTCTTTTCAAATTTGGTATGTGGGTACCTCGCCTCAAGATCTCGCTTGGGATTGTTTTTCACGCCGATCCACATATAAGTGGCGCCACCTGGGGGCCAAGTTAAAATTTCGTTTCTGGACAATAACTTTCGGAAAACTTAGCGGATTCTTTTCAAATTTGGTATGTGGGTACCTCGCCCCAAGAGATTGCTTGGGATTGTTTTTCACGCCGATCTGCATATATAGGTGGCGCCACCTGGGGGCCAAGTTAAAATTTTGTTTCCGGGCAATAACTTTTGAAAAACTGAATGGATTCTTTTCAAATTTGGTGTATGGGTACCTCACATCAATATCTCACTTGGGATTGTTTTTCGCACCGATCCGCCTATAGGTGGCGCCACCTGGGGGCCAAGTTAAAATTTTGTTTCCGGACAATAACTTTTGAAAAACTGAATGGATTCTTTTCAAATTTGGTATGTGGGTACCTCGCCCCAAGATCTCGCTTGGGATTGCTTTTCGCGCTGATCTGCCTATAGGTGGCGCCACCTGGAGTCCCAAGTTGAAATTGTGCGTCCGTCCGACTTAAGTTTCTGGACAATAACTCCTCAAAAACTGAATGGATTCTTCTCAATTGGTATGTGGTACCTCACCTCAAGATCTCGCTTGGGATTGTTTTTCATGCCGATCTGCTTGCAGGTGGCGCCAACTGGGTCTAAGTTAAAATTTTGTTTTGAGAAAATAACTTTTGAAAAACTGAATGGATTCTTTTTAGCCGCAAGATCTCACTTGGGATTGTTTTCCACACTGACCCACCTATAGGTGGCGCCACCTGAGGACCAAGTTAAAATTTTGTTCTCGTACAATATCTTCTGAAATCCTGGCCAGATTAGGACAAATTCGGTAATCGTGGGTACCTTGCCACTGGATCTCACTTGGGATTGCTTCGCATGCTGGGTACTGAAAGTTACGGTTCCAAGTCAAATCAATTGTTTCAACGTCAGGGGACTTGAACCTCTCGGGTTTTCATTTGAATGCACAAATCTAAAACTTTTGGAAATAAAACGATATTTTTGTGTATCCACGGTACCATAGCTCCCTAAAATGAATATTTGAGAATATCTCTATCAAATTCAGATCTAAGAGTGAAATTGTGGTTTGAAATTAGTGCTATGTTAAGCAGTTTTTACATACAAAAGTAAGTTTTCATTTTGTTTGTAGCAAGTAGCTGTACATGATTTGTGTACCGGTATTGTTTTCTTGTGCATTATCAGTGTCATCACTAGCTAGTTTGGTAGAGTACAGCACAACTGCCCAAAAGGCCAAGGCAGAAGCAACCAAAGCCAAGATAAGTGGGGGCCAGTCTGTTGTCAGCGCCACCAAGACACACATCGCCATGCCGACGGACCTGGTGTTTAGCGCCCACTACTGCCATTACTGTGGCAAACCGTGTAACAGTCAGAAACAGTGGGATGAACACTGTGCTTCGGAGAAACACACCTTTAACATGAACTCCGATAAAGAACACCAGTGGAACTTCAGACAGCCACCCTGGGGGATCCCGGGAAGCAGCTATCAGCTATGTCACAAGTGAGAATTTGGGAAAACTGCTTTGTTGTAGCTCATTCCCCTGGATATCTGAAGGTCTGATCGCCTATGTAGGATCATTCTGTGCACTGAATCCGGCATCTGATGTTTGCTTCGAATAATAATCAGAAAAAAAGTTTCCAATAAAAAATACAAACCTGATTTCCCTGGCATTCTCACAAGCTTGTATGCAGGTTACCCTTATTCTCCATTCCAATGGTCATAGGTATTATAAGTTTCAGGCAGTGATTTGAGTTTTCCGGATATTTGTCAATTTTTATACGCCCGTCAAATTTTGACGGGACGTATTATGGTATGGCATCCGTCCATCCGTTAACTTTTTTTCGTCAACGCAACTCGTCCTAGAGTTTAAAGTGGATTGTTTTTATATTTGGTGCACATGATCGGTACCATGTGTAGATGTGCACAAACTTTTTTTCGGCCCGATTCGACATTTTCTTGAGTTAATCCCCTTGATTTTGGTCTTAATTCCTTGTATTTGGCACCTACTGTCTTCGTCAACACAACTCGTCTCAGTTTTCAATGGATTCTTCTGAAATTTGGTACACATGATCGATACCATGTGTAGATGTGCACGAACCTTTTTCGGCCCGATTCGACATTTTGTTTAGTTACTCCCCTTGATTTTGGTCTGAAATCCTTGTATTTGGCACCTACTGTCTTCGTCAACGCAATTCGTCTCAGAGTTTTCAATGGATTATTCTGAAATTTGGTACACATGATTGGTACCATGTGTAGAGTGCACAAACCTTTTTCGGCCCGATTCAATGTTTTCTCGAGTTACTCCCCTTGATTTTGGTCTAAATCCTTGTATGTGGCACCTACTGTCTTCGTGAATGCAACTCGTCCCAGAGTTTTCAATGGATTCTTCTGAAATTTGGTAAACATGATCAGTATCATGTGTAGATGCGCATGAACTTTTTCGAATGTTTTCTTGAGTTATCCGCCTTGATTTTAGTCTGGAATCCTTTTATTTGGCCCCTACGGTCCTCGTGAACGAAACTCGTCCCAGGGGTTTCATTGCATTCTTTTGAAATTAGGTACACATGATTGGTACCAAGTGCACATGTGCACAAACTTTTTTCGAGTTGATTCGAGTTTCTTGAGTTACTCCCCTTGATTTTGGTCTGAGATTTTTTATTTCCCACCTACTGTCCTCATGAACGCAACTCGTCTCAGACTTTTCGATGGATTCTTTTGAAATTTGGTACATATGATCGGTACCATGTGGAGAGCCGATTCTATGTTTTCTTCAGTTACTCCCTTGATTTTGACAATCAGGAGATAAAAATGTTGTTTATCGACCGTATTTTTTTTACGGGTATATACACAATATTTAATATACACAAATTGAAAAAATCTGCCATTTTACAGGATGTTCATCCCTTCCACTCCAATCTCTGTTCAAAGGAAATATGATGATGCACAGAGTATTTTCTTTGAACTTGCAAGTATATGATCATTAGATATGAGAAGTATTTGTTGTTATCCACAGACATCTAGATGAGAGGAAGTGCGAATATTCAGCCAAGCCAGACATGTATAATCTATGTCGGTACGCCCACAGTCAGGAGGAGCTGGATGAATGGCGAGAACGCTACGAGTGGCGTCAGATGAAGCGTGACATGGCACGTCAGGAGAAAGTCTTCTCGTACATGGACCAACTGTTGGAGAGATACGAGAGTGCTGAATTTGGATACAGTGTGGTACGTCAGTGATGTCTGTCCATCTGTGCATGTGTGCAATAAACTCGACTTGACCAGTATCTTGTGCTAGTCTTTAAAACTTCCAGGGTGGATCCTCTGTAAATGGTTTTTATGCCACGTCTGTTTATTTGTCTGTCACCTTTAGTTGGATTCAACCAGATTGGCAGTGAAATGTATAGGACTGTTATATTATCCAGGAGTGATGTTCATGCGCGTCAGTATTTATTTGGCTTAGGTTAGTGGACGTGCCCCATGCTTTAGGTTTGTACCTAATCATTTCATCAAGCTTCATATCAGAAATGTTTCACAGGATGATCATATGTCAATGGGGAGGGGGTGTGGGGGTAGAGGGTGTTAATTCTGGAGTGAAATGTGCTAAGTGATATTTGAATGCCACCCCTCCCCCCCCTCCCCGTTTCCATACTGTATAATGAAGGAGTCTATAAAACTGTGTCAATTCATGTAATCGCTGGTATTTACAGATTGCGGAATCAATAGACGGTGTTGAAATCAGGACAGAAGGGGAGGAAACTCTATACAGAGAGGAGAAGGGTGCAGTTTACACATGGAAGTTTATCATTAAAACACCGGTAAGTTAGCTAGTCATGGGATCTGTCAACTATACTGGACTAAAATAATATTAGGATCATGTGAGGGTCACAAACAGTGCTTAATATTTTTCAAATGACTAAAATGGATTTATAATCCAATCCACTGATAATTCAAACCTCCCAGAATACTGCTTTCTTTTGAAGTCGCTTACAACAACCAGACAAAAGAAATTGACAAATTGTGACAACAATGTCTCTCAGAGATTTTCCGCTGTACAGAGCGACCTGGACAATTATTTTCAAAGTGCTCCGCAGCCCTCGCAATTAGCCACGGCAAACGGCATTTGCCGTGGTAAATGCTGGAGTAAAATCACTTCGCGACGGCAGTTTTTTTGCCGAGGGTCGTAAAGTGATGTTGTTGTTGTTGTTGTCAGTAAACAACATACGGTCGATGGTAAAATACGTCTCCTTGAACTGGCTTTTCTTGCTAATAAATTTGGTTTTAATAAACGAGACAGCTACTGGTGCTGTGGTTGTTTGATTGCATAATTTGGAGACATCGGTCGGCAAAATGCACTTTTGCAAGAACTGACAGACAGCCGATCATTCCCGATCTGGAAAGCACAGATCTTCAATTGGATGTCTGTCACTCTCCAGCATGCAGGTCATTTCTCCGCTGACGTTCCTTCGTTGTCGCAATAGCACAGGCGACCGCATATGAGGAGGGTGCTCCAGGGAATGGTGAGGGTTACGATGAAGGGGAATTCACGTACAGTTAGGATTATGTATTATTGTATTATGAATGGCACGGCAACCTGAAATAGTGAACTGAGTAGTAATCTTAAATTAATTAATTACAGCTGCCACTAAATATCTTATATACTCAATGTTTTCATACATTACCCGGAATATAATTTGCCCGACATTTGGGGTTACCGTACTCCACGTAAGCCCCTACAATTACCATTCTCCTGCACAGCGGTATTTAAAAGTTTTGACAGTGACAATTTGTTTTGCTTTGCCATCGTACGAGAGCATGACGATGCTGACGAAATGGTGAAATGTAAAATTTGAGGTTGTCGTGCTTAAAGCCTGAACTGGCGGACGATGGTGGAAACTGTGCTTGAAATTTTCTTTACTTTTTGAGGCGTACAAGATCGGCCAACATGTTACGACCACGTGGCTTGGATAGCTGGAACCCGAGGTAATAAAAAATTGGAATGCCTCCGGCCGACTATATGGGCAAGTCCGCGGCACACCAAGAAGCGGCAATAATATTAAGCTGTCGTTGGATGTGCTGAACATTCTGGAGGCGGAATACAAAAACTTTACCAGAAGGAGTTAGGAAAATCAGAGTTTTTATTCATTCTTGTTTGCAAAGAAGCCAAGGCAAAACTTAAAATATTGTTTGTTTGATTAACCCTACAGGCCCCCACCTATAACTTTAGTTTTTTTTTATTTTACCGTTTTTTTTTAATTCATCTAAGAAATATAGGGTATTCCTGAAACTGTCTTATATTGAAGTTATATCTGTTAACCAGGAAAACTCAAATCCACACAAATGGTAATATTTTCTCTGTTTCGCACATCTCATGTCTCTACTCCCATGAAGTTCAATTGAAAACTAAAATTAAAATAATAAAACTAAAAATCGACCTACCAACGCATGGTTTGTAGCAAGGTTATGTTACCCCAAACAAAAAACTTTTTAATATTTGCTCAATGGTCAGTACATATGACCAGAAGTTCATCTGTATTTTATGAACTTCTGATATGACAAAAATGAATGCATCAAATTGTAGTAGAAAATCTGTGCATTCCAGCAAACATCCTGGGCAAGTCATTTAATTATCGTAGTGAAAACTAGATCTACAGCAAAAAAAAAAATGCCGTGGTGAAGCCCTATTTTGCCGTGGCAAATTGATTTCTCCTCGGCAATTTTTTTGCCGTGGAGAATTTTCCTAATTGTGAGGGCTGCTCCGTGAGCATAGCTCTCCCGGATAATATCTTCAGGAAGCAAGGACATAGTGAGACTTTATATTATTGTTCTGTTTTTGTCCGAGATCTTCAAGGAAAGAGGAGAGAGAGAGAATTAAGGTTCAACGCCGTCAATTCTCTCTCTCCTCAAAGAGATCTGTGAAAGTAGCTTTCTAAATCTCGTTACAGTGAAAGTGACATCTGAATAAAGCAACTAACCTGTGAATGTAAACATTGCCAGGATTTTTATGCTCCAGATTGTGTTGTTGTGAATCCTCTGTAAACCAGAACCCTGTCAAAACTGACAGAATATTCCTGCTCCATGTACGATCGATTAAGAAAGGTCTCTGTTATCTTGTTTTCACTTATGCTTTTAAGTTCATCTCCACTCTTCTCCAAGCTCTTTTCTTGGTTTGGTATTCTGAAACTATGTTATATTGCCATGTATTTATTTCTTCTTACCCAGACCGACTTACAGCTGGAGAAAGTGGCACTACTTCACAACAAAGACAGACTGCACTTCGTAATCGGTGGGAAAGGCCTGGAGCGACACTGTCAAATAGCACCCGGCGAGACCTTCGCAACATTAGACTCCCAAGGCCTGCCCTGTTACACCGTCGAGGTCCAGTTTTCGGCAGGAATGTTCGGATCATTCGGTCAGTGGGTCGTATTTGACGTGGGATTGGATACCGTACTCGTGAAGAAGCTGTCCGTTGAGGTTGGCACGAGAATGGATCACGAGAAAGTGCAGCAGCTTCGGGAAAAGCTCAAGTTTGACCGGTGGACGGGTGAGAACCGTGAGGTGATTCGCCCCAAGATGGCGGTGACCGAGCTGGAGACGTACCTCAGACGTCAGTACAAACAGCCGGACTCGTCTGAGAGCGTCGTCACTCAGCACAGCATACTACAGAGCCTCAACAGACATAACTACATTCATAAGATGCACAAGCTGTTAGAGCTGGAGGAAATCACCAGACATCAGATTATTTCCAGGTAAGTCTTTACACTGAATTATTTGGAAATTATCTGTATGTATACAGTGAAACCTGTGTATACTGACCATGCTTGGAACCAGATTATAGTGTCGGTTTTGACAGGGCTCTGGTCTATCAAGGTTCAAAATATTTTGAATTGAAGTATTGGGACCATGGATAGTGTCATTATTTAGAGGTTGTTCAGTTTACCCAGGTGTCGGTATTCACAGGTTTCACAGTATGTAATTCGTCCTGTTGGTCGTTACATCTTCAATTCCTGATCCCTTCACTTGTTTGAAGTCAAAGTTTTCAGATACATTCTACAAGGTGGCATCATGTGGTCTCAAGTTCTTGTATTTATGAACCAATCACTCCAGCCACTCAGTTGCATATCATTAACTCTCACGAGGTGAATGCTCCCAGAAGTAGTTTTTCCGTCAAATTTGTCTGTGTTCTTATTTTTCATAGCTACAACATGTACACTACTATTGAGCTGTCGAACAAGATCCAAGAGCAGGAGTGTATATACGCGCGACCCGGAGAGCTGTATGCCCGAGTCCCACTGAATGACGAACTGAACGAGGATACAGATGCTGGCAAACTCATCCTAACTAGTGTCCGCCATGTCCTCCTGGCGCCCCAGGGGAATAGTGAGAAGCGTGTATACGAGGCCAATATCGTGCCCAGTGAAGTGGGGAAGGGTCGGGACTACGTCTACCTGTGTCTGCCCCCGCCGTGCTGTAAGGCGCTCGATCTACAAGATGGTCATCAGATAGATGTAGAGATCCAGTTTCAGCTGGATAGACTGGCTTTCTGCGAGATGCACTATGCTGTGGATCAGCTGCGAAACACGGATGTGGTCTTTCCGGACCTCTCCCAGATGTACCCCAGCTGGAGTGGGAAATATGTGCTCAAAATTAGGTAACTTAAGTTCTCGACCATACAAACTATGTCAGTATCAACTAAAGTCTCTCTCACATGCTCTTATTTCACCCACTGAAGCTGGATTTGGGATGGGGAGGGGGGAATATAATGCATTCAATTTCTATCTGTTCATCCATCTGGCGGGAAATGTATTCAAGAATCTTTTGCTCTTGATTAAATTTGTCTGACTGATAGAAATCTTCCTCTAGCAGAGTTCCCATCGGTGCTTGATGAGCTGGAAATTCCGCGAATTTTATATAACGAATTTTCAACCCTTGAATGTACTTGAACTTCCTGATTTTTTGTGCGTCAGTCCTGGAAAGTCGTTGAAGTTCAGCCTTGATAAAAAAAACAAAACCGTATGTTTTTGGTTAGGGCTGTTCCATTTAAAAAGATGTACCCCCCCAGGAAGGGAAACTTTGTACACCCCAACCACCAATATATGCAAATTAATTTTCCTTGCCTCCACCAAGCACAGCAAATAAATGTTCAGTACAACCTGGGAGAGAAGCTTCTTTTTTTTTTCATCATAGCAACCCACCCACCCACATTTTTTATTTGGAAGGGAAAAGGCACCCACCCATATTTTTAATTTTATTTTTACAGAAACATAGAGAAGATATTACAGTGCAAATGGGGAATATAACAATACATGTGCAACAAATTTAAAGCAGAACTGTAGCAGGCAGTGTTATTAAAACTATATGGATGTATACTGTGGATCATTTTCTAGCAACTGGATAGCCACTTCGGCTACAGTAGCTGAAACGAGCTACAGTAGCTCATTCTGACGATCGTCGTCGGTGTCGTCAGCCTTTGACTTTGTTTGGTTGACAAATCGACCTAATCGCGTGGCTAGCATGAACTTAGCCAGCTATTGCGCACGCGCGGCTATTGTTCAAAATGTAAACATAAACAGTCCACATGAGTATTCATTGATACAGGCCCATCGTCACACTTCGCCTTTGGATTTGCCCAGGAGCACGTGGAGTCACGATGTACCATGAATATTTTTAAGAACGCCGTTACAAGACATATTTGCAAGTGATTAGTATTTCGCGTTCGTTGAATACATATTGAATAAAATAATGTCTCACCTTCGAAGATTTGGACATACTGTCCCAAGCCCTCCCGTCTCAACCATTCGCCAACAGATTTACAATTCCAGTCCGCCATTTTACACCTGAATTTTCAAGGCCGAACGGAAAACCACGGAAATATCCGAAAGGAGTAAAGGGAGACCACTCGGCCCGCGCCACTACTCCAAACAGCCGGAAGTCGAGGACCGGATAAAGCTCGTTTTTCGCATTTTTTTTCACATAAATTTCCATTAAAAAGGAATCCCTTTCAAAATAACAAGTGGATATTGGTAATAGAGGGCCCACCCATAGAAGCGATATTTTTACAAGCTTAAACAATCACCAAGAGAAGCAATTTATTACCTGGAGGGACCACCAAGAGATTTCTATTCTGGAAAACCCCACCCACCAATATATATATTTTTTTTTTCCCCTTCCGGGGGGGGGGGGTACATATTTTCAAATGGAACAGCCCTTATGTTAATGTATGCCATTTGCGAGCATTCAACTGTCAATAATGCAAGAAATCTCTGTGTATATAATAATTAAAAGATGCTTGAATGTCTTGGATAAAATATTGATAAACGGTCCTTGAAAGTCTTGGAAAATATACATTTGAAAGTCCTGCAAAATATATATTTCAAGGAGGGTGGAAACCCTGACAAGTGTATTTTTTATCTTTCTATCAGCTCCCAGGTTTTGAATGAGGATCAGATGGCAGCTGTGCGTCACATCGTTGCTGAGAGACAGGGTTACACTCCACCATTTGTCATGTATGGACCCTTTGGTACAGGGAAGACAGAAACTCTGGCTCAAGCTGCTATGGTTCTCCTGAAGGAGAGGCCAGAAACAAGGATATTAATTTGCACTCAAACAAACAGGTACGTATAGTGAGCCCAAATATTTATTATATTGGATGTTGGAGTAGGTTTGTAAATTTTTGGGATGTCGTAACATTTTTTTTTTTCTGATTCACAACCATTATTTATGCACTTTATATTTTATCCCTTAAAGTTGTACGTTATTGAGTTCTTATCACCTGGTTAATGGTGACAAAGTAAGACTTTGTGAATCACTGTGAACTAATATGAATAAACCCACTCTTAAAAAAGGCAATGAACCATTAAATACAGACAAATTATCCCAGGTTTCCGTGCCCTGAATATCTATATACCAGAGTAATATTCTAATCTGATAGCCTGCTGATTTGGACCGGTTTCAGTGTAGTTTAATGTGTAAATTGAACTTCTGGGAGAGAAATAATCATGTAAAATATACAATGTGATGAGTAAAAAAAGGATGTTCAGTAATAAATTGAATCTATGTTCTCTATAATTAGCTAGAATTTTCAAAATTTTGCATATTTCACAAGTAGAAAGTTTTCTGAATTCTGATGAATGCGTGTAATGTATAGATTTATTACAAATTGGAGCATGATGGTACTAACACTGGTATATTCAAAATTGGAAACCTACCAATACTGTTTAATGAAATAATACTTGGCGGTTTAATAATGGATGCAGTTAACTGAGTGTTGTTGTTGTTTGTTCTCTTGCTCAGTGCCGCTGACTTGTACATCTTGCGACATCTGGATCCATTCTTGAAGAAGAGCCGTGTTGACGCCAAGCTCCTAAGGATTTATTACACTGATCGGAGAGTGAACACGGTGGAGCGTGACGTTCTTCAATATTGCTGTCTCTCCCCAGACGAAATGTCCTTTAGAATTCCGAGCAAGGAAGAGGTGCTGGAACATAGGATCTGTGTGGTCACCTTGAGCACTTCTCTGCAGCTGGTGTTCAACAACATACAAGGCGAGTTCACTCACATCTTTGTAGACGAGGCAGCGCAGGCTCTGGAGTGTGACGTCATTAAACCGCTGTCTCTGGCCAATGAAAAGACCTGCATCGTCCTGTCCGGGGACCACATCCAGCTGAGCCCCAAGGTGTACAGTTCCGAGGCACGGGAGTTGAATTTTGGGCAGTCACTCTTGGAAAGGCTTTACACATTCTACGATTCTCACGCTAACCACATCGACAAATCCAATCCGCTGAACATACTGCTCAGTATCAACTACCGCTCCAAGAAGGAAATTCTGCGGTACATAGCGGCAGTGTTCTACGGTGGACCCGATGTGCTGATCTCCCAGAGTAATCTCCCCTCTGTGCTTCAGATCACCCCACTGACCTTCTACACGGTTCAAGGGAGAGAAGTGCAGGATCAGGACAGCACGTCATGTTATAACGTGGCAGAGGTTCAGGAGGTGGTGGATCGTGTGGCAGAGCTGTATGCAGAATGGCCAGAGGAGTGGGGAGAAAAACAGGCCAGCGACATATGTGTGACATCTCCGTACTCCGATCAGGTATGTTTAGCCAAACCGGTTGATGAAAATGCAGTGCTCTTCAGATAAAAATCATCTATATGGAATGGTAAATTGAAATTGGTAGTTAATTTTCATTTCTGGAAAATCTAAATAAAAAAATCAGTTTGTGGGAACAGTTTCAAAAATATTTCTGGGAGAATTTTGTTTATTTGGAGTTATTTGCTGGGTCATTCCAGGTTCGACAGATTAGAGATTCGCTCAGACGGAAGAATACAGACTTGCGTGGAGTCCATGTGTGCCGAGTGATGAATGTTCCAGGTAAGAAAAGTTTGAGAGAACCCTTCCAGAGGTTGAACTGCAAATTAAATGTTGTCAATGTATCCATTAATGATGAAACTTCGTGAATACGGTAATCCCTCTAATAATTCTATCCCCCTATCAAAATTCAATCACCCCCAATTTTGAGGATAAAATTCAATTTTTTGTTCTAATAAAATCGATAAAGAATGAATTAAATGCATGATTTTGAATTATTTTGTCACATTCCTGTTCCAGTAAATTGTCATGGTAAGAATAGGCCTCAGCTCAGAGAGCTTGTTGTAAGAGGCGACTGAGGCACCCATGGTGTTCCCGGGTGTGAAAAAGGAAAGGACCCCACCCATGTGGTTCCCGGTGTGAAAAGGAATAGGACCCAACGTCGTGATACAACTGAAATATAGTTCAAAGCGATGTTTAATCATACTCACTCACTCACTCACCCAATAAATTTGATCACCCCCTAATATTGTAGTAGAAATTTTAACTTCATGTGATTGAATTATTAGAGGGATTACCATATGTTGACATTAAAACAGTCTCATTTTATTATCTCGCCTTACGAAGTAAAGGGGAGATATTGTGAGGGGGAAAGAGGATGTCGGTGTCGGTGTCCCCAGCTTGGAAATGATAAGGTTTTTGGTTTAGCAAATTAAAAAAAAATCTAGAAAAATTAGAAAAAATGAAGTATTTTCCTCGCTATAGTAACGGACCGGTACGGAACAGGGCCTTACCTGTTGAATATTATCCCTCGGAGCTCCCGGTGCTCACGTCCTAATACCTTGAGATCTGCTGCAAGAGTGTTCTCTCTAACTTGTATCTCCCGGGACTTATGTCTTCTCGTCCCTGCTTGGTCCGTTTACATGCAGCGCCCTCAGGGGCAATAACTCCAGGAGCCAGATAGCGTTTGGAGACCCTACATAAGCTAGTCTAACCTACTCCTAACGGTAGCTAAGCTACATTTGGAGGCCCTGCCAAAGCTAGACTAACCTGATAAGGGTGGCCACCCTTGACTACCTATAAGCTAAAGGGCAGTATTTACTACACCCTTCCCCCTTTTCTTTTTTGGGGAAGGGTCCAATTTCCTAAGTGAAAACCACCCCCAAACCTGCCCTGGGCATCCTGCACCATGGGCCCCTCTACAGTATAAAGACCTATTCAATAAAAAATACCCTATAAAATAGGGTTGTGCGAGGACATCTAGTCCTCGCACTTCGCCTAAAATACCCTCTAAAAAATGACCGCTCCAAGGGGGAAAAAGGTGTAAGAATAACAACCTTCTCCCCTAAAAAGTCTCAAAACCCCACCCATTATATTTCCTAACACCCACCCGCAGAACTGTACTGTCCACAACGGTACCAGCACTAAAGTTCCGCACCTACTACCTCCCCCCAAAATTAACGGGATGGGTCACCAATGGTCCCATCCCGCCCAGGGATACCATCCTGAACCCACATCACAGGGTCAGACCCAGGTCACAGGGTCAAACCCAGGTCACAGGGTCAAACCCAGGTCACAGGGTAGGCAAGGCTAACCCGCCACACAGGACATAACTTAGTTACTCCCGGAAGGCTATCATGAAAAACTACAACGGTAACTCCCTGCTTGTTTTACCAGGAAACCGGTGGCATAAAACTTGGAAACTGTGCTGGTAACCTGCAGCTAATTTGAGCAGGAAACCGGTTGCATAAAATACCGGTAGCCTGTAGCACATTTTACCAGGAAGCTGGTTACAGAAAACCTGAAAAACTAATATCCTGTGGGCAGAGAAGTAGCCCAAGGAAGTCCCCAATGGTATCCCTGGTTATTACTTAATTTCATTTTGATGTTCCTCCCACTTTCCCTCCCCCTTTTCTTTTTGACTGTCTCCCATACAACCCCTCCCACACCCATGGGGGTGGAGCCGACCCATGAAGCGACCCACCGAATGCCCGTCTACAAAGGTAATCTGTTCAACAGACAGGCATTACGGCGGGTCACTTCCAGGATGACCCAGGGGGGCAAATTGACCATCCTGGACACCCAGCAGGCCACTGGCCACACTCCCCATGGTGTGTTGGGATTACGGCCTCCGGGGGGCTTCAGGTACGGAGAATCCGTCTCCAGGAGTAGCCGACCCATGCCCACCTCCCTGAGAACTTCATCATTGTCGCCATCGCCCTCGCGAAGAGGCAAAGCGCTCATCCCGAACATGACGTTTGGGAAGCGCTTCACCCATGCTCGGGCAACGGCGACGTTCCCACTGAAGGAGTGAACATGTATCGGCCACCCCGGAGGCAAAGTAGCCCCAGGAGGCCAAGCAGTCTGACATGGGCAGAAGACTGACCAGGCTTCTTCTCCCTGCAGTGAATAACTACAGCGAGATTCCGCTCCACCGCCAACGGCAGGACTTTTTTCAGGAAATCCTCCTGCCGCCGGCGCTCTAGGTCAGTCTCGTGTCCATGCCAGTCGAGACCCACCTCCCCCAGGCCACGGCATCGAGGGTCATCCAGTTTGGCAACCAAGGCCCTCATAGATGACCCTGAAGCCGGAAGGCTGGCCTGATGGGGGTGGATCCTGTAGGTGGTCTGTATTCTTGGGTCTTCCAGAAGACGCCGGAGGGCACCAGGCTCCGACCTGTTCGGGAAGACCAAGTTACAGATCACCGAAGTGATCTCCAACCGCTCAGCATACTCCACATCGACCAACTCCCGAAGTTCCTCCAGACTGGTGAAGTTCCCCAGGTCCTTCAGGAGTAGGTCAAGGTGGGCATGAGCATCCACCGCCCTCGGTGTGGGGCATACACCCAGAGCGCCGGTCAATCGCTGTGGATCGACCAGCCGCTCCCTCTGAGCAGCTGACGGGACCGTCAGGACGCGTCCCAGCACCACCGAGGATGGAGGGGAGACACTTAAGGTATGGGTAGTGACTCTGCGGGAAGCATCGAAGGCCACCATTAGGGCCATACAGTTCCCCGTGGGGTCAACCTCCAGCTCCTGCGGAAATAGCCTGTTGGCCAACACGTAATCCAGCAAGGCCTGGTACGTGCTGACCCGCAGGATCTCCATCAGGGACTGGAGGAACCCGTGAAGGAGGGGCACCCACCGCCACCAGTGGTCATCGGTGAATGCCCACTCCTCCATAGAATCATGCTCGTCCGCTCCGTGCCGGAAACTATAGCCCAGAGAGGACGAGCGATGGCCACACTCCCAACAGAATCTATCAGGCGACATCCAGGCTGGAAAGTGTATCCAGCCCAGATGTCGCCGGAGCTTCTTGCCGAGAGGCAGCTGACAAATAGGACAAACTTTCCTGCGACAGTCGGAGTTGATTTGGGCAATCCACCGACTGTCACAGGGAAGAGGTCCTAGTTGCGGTCCCAGGGGACGGCCACTAGTGGTACCCTCCCCTGGGACCACTACAGGTGGTTCAATAGGTCCCCCCAGAGGAGCCGGAGCAGGCACTACCGGCTGTGGCCCCAATGGATGGCCGCCAATGGTACCATCCACAGGGACCACACCAACTGGCCCACCCAACCCCACCAGGGGAACCCGATCAGCTACGGGAGCTTGTGGCACCAGGGGACGGCCGCAAACAACACCATCCCCCGGAACCACCTCCGCAGACCTACTAGGGTGTTCCACCTCCGGAACTGGAGGGGGCACCAAATCCTCCATGTCCCGAAATGGAACGCCCTCTACCATAAGATTAGCCCTACCCCCTACCCCAAAAGCCCTATCCAAGTCTTCCCCCGTTACACTAGCCCACCCCCCGAAAGCCCTATCCAAGTCCTCCCCCGTTACTCCTGCCCAACCTACTGCACCCTCTACCCCACCCTGCGCCTGATCCTCTTCTAAATCTACCACTACCCATCCCTCCATCTCCCTAACTACTACCCCCCCATTCCCATTATCCGTATCCTGCCCATTATCGTTTCCCTTATCCATTTTAGAATTTCGTAAGGTGCAATCTGAATGCTCTTGAGAAGTGTGTCTACAACAAAAGAAACAACACTTATTCTATACAACATCTGAGAATTACATCAATTCATCACATTACTCCACGCTACAACATGAGCATGCAACGTCACAACATAAGCATGCAAGGGCACGAATATGAGCATGCAAGGGTACAAACCTGAGCATGCAAGGGCACAAACATGCTACACATCAACTGAACTACCTAGACCACAAACTATCAAAAAATAAACCAAAAAACATATATACAAAATGTTGAGCGCCATGGACAAGCTCCCCAGTGAACAATGGCGAAACACAGCATGCCACCCAAGGCCAGTTGTCTCACGCGAACGCAAGACACATCAATGAATGTGAAACAAATTTACTTTAACTCTCCACACCCAAAAACTGAGGGGTTGACTTTTTCGTCCAGCGCGAGTTACCCGCGGCGGTCCAATTACTTCGTTCAAGTCTGAACTCGAGTCCAAGACCTGCTTTTTTCCCCTACGATGGGACCTCTTCCGCTTCGGTGTCCCAAACAACATCCCCAAGTCTAAGTCCGGAACATCAGATGTAAACAAGGGTGGAGCAGGGTTCTGATTAACTTGATTCCCCTCCTCCCCTACAATATTCTTTCCCAAATCGGTTATCCCAAGTATAGTGTGACGTCTCCGCCGGACCCACAGGGGTACATCTCTGTCCCGGCACTGACAAAGAACGTCATGGTGCCAAACATGCGTACCCCGTCTGCTTTCAACTCGATACAAGCAGGGGCCCAGAACAGCCACAACAATATACGGGCCAGCAAAAATAGGTCGCAACTTTTTACTCTGACCTACCTTAACAGCCAAGTCCCGGCGATAAACTAAATCGCCTACGTTATAGACTTTCTGCTCCAATCTCAAGTCGTAGGTACGTTTTTGGCGCAACTGACATGCCCCGACCATATCACGGGCCAGGCGATGAACCTCCTCCAGCTGGAGTAAAAGCTGCTTCAGGTATTCCCCCCCTGAAGATTGCTGGAGGTTCACACCTGCGACACCCAACAGGATATCCACTGGCATCGTCACTTCCCTCCCTAACATCAAAAGATTGGGAGAGAAACCAGTGTCTCTGTTGGGCATTGCCCGAATGGCCATACCGATCAATGGCAAGTGTTTATCCCAATCCGACTGACGGCTCTCAAGGTAACACCGCACCAATTGAAGAAGGAGCCTGTTACACCGTTCCACCTGCCCATTAGAGCACGGGCGGTACGGTGTGGTGCGTGTCTTGGTCACCTCAAAAACCCTGCAGAATTCAGAAAACAGATTACCATCAAAATTCCGGCCCTGGTCGGTGTGTACCTGCAAGGGCACACCAAACCGAACAATGAAACCCTCTAGGAAAGCCTTAGCGATGTTTTCAGCCGATTGCTCAGGTAAAGGGCAGATCTCCAGCCACTTTGTAAACTGATCGATCATCATTACGATGTAACGATTGCCTCCCTCGGAGGATTGCCTCCTAGGATATCTAGGTGAACCCGCTCCATCGGAGTCCCCGCATGGTAGGACCCCAATGCACCTCGCGGATATACCTTAGGCTTCTTGTTCACATTACAGGTGGCGCATGTCTCGACATATAACTCCACGTCCCGCGTCAGGTTCGGCCAAAAGAATGACCGTTTGGCCAAAGCCACAGTTTTACTCTGGCCTAAATGACCCCCTGACTTGGCATCATGCACCAAGCGCAATACCTCGGAACGAAGAGCCGCCGGTACCACCAATTTCAACTTCGTAAACATGCCGTAATCCCACTGGTAGTATAGGACACCCTCCTGTAACCTCAAACACGACCGGCAAAGCCACAAGTGCTTAGTTACAGGGCCACCGGAAAATAACCGGGATGGTGTCTGACCAGTTTCCAAGTGGTCAATCACGGGTCGAAGCTGAACATCGGCCAATTGCTTCTCCCTCAACTCTTTGGGGGAGAACGCTTCCCAGACCATATCAAGTTCAGACAGATTGGGACGGAGGTTCTAATGGAGCATCAAAGTTCACAGAGAGGGCCCGAACTGCAGCCACGGTCTCCCCAACCGTAGCCAGTGGCACCACATCATCCACATCCTCTGTGAATCGTCCCCATTGGTTATGGGCCCGAATACAATACTTACATCCGCCACAAGGGAGTGACGTAGGCTCACTTCCTGTCACGTAACAATTGCACAGTGGCAAGGAATCCGGAATTCGGGAGAGTCCATCGGCATTTCCATGCTTCACCCCTGCTCGGTGTTGAATTGTCATGTCATACTGACTGAGCTCTTCAAGCCACCTAGCCAGCTGACCTTCAATATGACGAAACCGAGTTAACCAGACCAAGCTATTATCGTCCGTATGTATCAGGAAAGGTTTGCCGGAATGTGCGGGTAAATGTCACGACTGCCAGAAGCTCTTTTCGAGTCGTGCAATACCGGCGCTGTGTCGGGGCAAGGTTATGGCTGGCATATGCTACGGTACGTTCCACGCCATTCTGAACCTGTACAAGCTCTGCCCCGATAGCAGTGTCAGAGGCATCGGTATCGAGAATAAATGGATCCCCTGCAGTGGGTAATGCCAAAACCGGTGCACTAATCACTGCATCCCGGAGTTTCTCGAAGGCTTCCTGGTGCCGAATTTGCCAATGAAAGGTAGATTTCGGCCCCGTGAGTTCATACAGGCAACCTGCCAATTTTGCGAAACCGGCCACGAAGTCCCTGTGGTAGTTTACGAACCCCAGAAAAGACTGTAGTTCGGTACGATCCGTGGGGACCGGCCAATCGCGCACGGCACTAATTTTACTCTCCGTAATGGAAATTTCACCTCGGCTAACGGTCTTACCCAGGAACTCCACCTCCCGCCGAAACAAGGAGCACTTCCGAGGTTTCAGCTTGAGGTTATGTTCCCGAAACCGTTGCAGGACAAGACGCAAATTAGCCAGGGCACTCTCAAAGGTACGTCCCACCACAATGACGTCATCAAGGTAGGCCAGCACTTCCCGTCAAGTAAGGCCACGGAGCACCGTATTTATCGACCTCTGAAACGTTGCAGGAGCGTTACAGAGGCCAAAAGCCATACGAACATGCTCAAAAAGCCCATACTTCGTAATAAAGGCAGTCTTGTGCTGGTCCGCAGGGTCAATAGAGATCTGCCAGTAGCCAGCTGCCAAATCCAAAGTGCTAAAGTACTCCGCCCCATCTAACGCATCCAGACATTCGTCTATCAGCGGCAGCGGAAACGCGTCTTTCACCGTTTTGTCGTTTAGTTCGCGAAAGTCCACACAATAGCGGACAGAACCGTCCTTCTTACGAATTAGAACCGGGGCAGAAGCCCATTCAGACTTTGAGGGTCGAATGACCAGTATCCAGCATAGCTTCGAGATGTTTACCCTCCTCCTTCTCAAAACCTCTTGGTGTTCGTCGCATACGCTGCCGGACGGGACGTGCATCGCCAGTATTAATACAATGTTTGGTATTGGCGAAGTGACCGAGATCCAAGTCCCCCACTGGCGAAAACGTCTTGGAATTCAATCAGTGTGTCCTTGACAGCAGCTCCCTGCTCCTCGGTCAAACCCTCACATGTTGCCTCGTATAATGGTACAAGGAACTCTGGGAGGGTTTCAGGTAAAGGGACATCTACTTTTCTTACAGATGCGCCCTCTACATCGCCAGACACGGGGTGATCACTACATTCCAGAGTGGTTCCAATCCAGGCCCCCCGAATGACCTTTACTTCAGTATCATTCGGGTTGCGCAAGCAGATCGGAACCATTGGACCCCCGCGAATTGCCATCTTGGGAACCATCACGACCGATTGATCGACTACGGGCTCCAAAACATAATCGACCAAATTTGACCCAGATTGGGCAGGGGAGTGTTCCTGCATTACACCTCGGACTAACTGGGATGTTAAGGGAGGAATGGTTACTGTTTCAGCTAGTGTGACCCGGTTTACAGACAGCGGTTCGCCATCTCCCTGTTGCTTCAGGGTTGCCGAAACTTTCATGTCTCCTATCACAAGGACATTCTTATTGAAGTCTACAATGCAACCATTAGCAGACAGGAAATCAAAGCCCAACAAGAGCTCGTCCACTAATGGTGCCTGCCATCACTACATCCCAAGTACAGTGGAAGTCCAAAACAGACAAGGGGACCTTTTGCACTAGCATCCCCATGCTGGACGTTCCCTGAAATGCTCCAGTCAACCTTATTGGGGTGGTGGACAGCCCCTTTAACTTCAATCTGGCAAATAGGTCTTGACTCATGACGGTTACCTGAGCAGCGGTGTCAACAACGGCGGTCACAGGAACTGCTCCGACCTTCGCCGGCACCGTCATTGTCCAACCAGGTGAACGTGAAACAATCACATCCCTAATGGCTACTGGCGAAGACTCCGTGACCTCAATAGAGGTCACAGGTGATGCACTAACTCCGGTTGCTGGTTCAACCCCCTTCTGGTCACTTAACTGGGAATCCTGGGCTGGTGGTGGACCTTGCCTACCAGCCCCTATTCGTTTCCCGAGTGTTTCTTTGGGCAATTCCGGGTAATGTGACCTAATTCATCGCAGACATAACAGCGAATCGGTGACCGGGAGAGATTAGAGGATTGTGGACAGTGAAAACTTTTGTGTCCCTCCTCGCCACATGAATAGCAGCGAATAACATTGGCAGACCAGCCGCGTGGGGCTGAACCCCCGGGAAGAGGGTGCGGCCTTCTCTGGTACCGCACTCTGCTTCCCTCGACAGGCCTCTGCAAGCAATGCTTTTAGGGTCTTCTGCTGCTCCTCTGAAAAACCTCCCGAGCCTCCAGAGTCAGACTTGGCAGTCCAGGGACAAACAGCTTCATCAGCCTCGGTTGTCAGCAATCTCACACCCGTAACGCTCATGGCACGATGATTGTGCAAGGAGGAATTAACATAGGCCAATGCCTCCTGTACAGTTTTCGGATCTTTTTCCATCGCGAAAACTACGGCTTGACGCTCACGGCAACCCCTCAAAAAATTTTCCACGGCCACAATATCGACTACTTCATCAGCAGCCCCTGGATAGCCTTCCCTAGCCAACTGCATACAACGGTCAGCAAAATCCCCCAATGTATCATCAGCCCCCCGCTCCTCCACTTGCAAACGTCGTCTCACCGCATGTGCAGGCTCTTGCCTACCATAGCGCTTCTCCAGAGCTTCGATTAACTTGTCAAATGAATTTCTAACCGCCTCTGGTAGGACGCGATAGAATTCCATAGCTTTCCCATGCATACATTCGCGAAGACGCCTAAGGGATTTGGCCTTGTCCCAACCACGACTGTCTATCTCCAATTCAAATTTGATTTTAAATGGGATCCAAGTATCCGCTACACCACCAAAAACCAATGTCTTTGGCAGTGGACGACTGCGACTGCGACGGCGTGACCTCCCCTCACTGGTGGGAGATCTCGAACGCCTTGACGTTTGGGAGTCCGATAAGCGACTGCACCCAACGGCCCCACTATCCTCACTATCGGAAGAAGAATCCCCACCTGTTGCACCTTGTACCTGACCCCTAACATGTCGGTCTCGCAGAGGCGCTGGCAAAACTATCTCCGCCTCCGTGCGGTGTGGAGTTCGAGCAACCAACTCCCCGCGTCGTGAAACATTCGGGGTTGGAGTACCCACGCGATCACCCTCACCCCTACTAACTTGAGAGACTGGAGTATGATAACTAGAGGAGTCAGTCTGAGCCTCTCTTCCGGGGCCCACAGGGGGAACTCCACTACCATAGATTCCCCTAGGGGGAATCGCCTGCTCAATGTTATGCATCCAAGGGGGCTGGCGATCCTCCCCAGAATTAACATAAGGCAACCCAATATATGAACCACCTGGTGTCATCTCATTCAGTTCACCAGGTTGTAATTCACTGGATAACAAATTCCGCGAAATTGGCAGTGGATTACCTCCAGTTACGTTTACGCTCCCTGGTGTCTGCAACTGGCTGACCCGAGGTTGTTGACTTTCAAGATCAATAAGGTCACACCCAACAGGAATAGATGCATCCCCATTAACAGGCAATGCTGGAGTTGGCTGCCCCCCAGCGACGCCACTAGACTGCGTTACATTCGTATCCCCCACCCCCCTAACCATTGGAGTAGACGTCTGGCCACGCATCATGGTCACCAGCATTCCAACCTGGTCCCTCATGTTGGTAAACCCTGCCCCTAATCTATCATCCATCCCCATCAATTGAGTATGCATCCCCCTCACTTGAGTATGCATCTCGCCCACTTGAGATTTCAATCCAGTCAATTGGGTACCATGCTCA
This sequence comes from Hanleya hanleyi, assembly GCA_036873755.1. Lineage (NCBI taxonomy): Eukaryota > Metazoa > Mollusca > Polyplacophora > Lepidopleurida > Hanleyidae > Hanleya > Hanleya hanleyi. The sequence goes on along the minus strand of JAVTVY010035255.1, from coordinate 53,305 downwards.
GTTAACTGAACCCCATGTGTACCTATTTCCTCCTTGATCGCCTCTACTACTTCCTCAACCTGATTAACAAGATTTCCATAGTGATCCAAATTTTGTTCCACTCTTGTATTTAGCGAGTTAAACTGCTCTCTAACATCCCTAACTAAACTGTCCATTTCAGACCTAATTTCCCGAATTTGAAGTTCAACTGCCAAATTATTTCGCTGCTCCTGAGTATCCATCAGGGCAGAGACATACTCTGGACCCTCTATATCTATCCCTGAAATAACTGAAGCCTGTAATATGGCTACAATATGCGAGGCAGAGAAACGCGTTGCGCGCATAAAATCTCTAAAGCTAATAGACTTGCCCCCAGACTGACATTTGACAATTGCTTCAGCCTTTACTTTACCAATACCCTCTATTGTCTGTATCTCATCAGCCGTAGCGGTGGACACGTCAATTGTGTAATCCGACATATTCGAAAATGAATATGAATCACACGCGGCGTCAAAATAAAGCAGCGGCGCGTGAAAAGGAGCAGTGAATTACACTCACTGATCCAAACAACCCACTTACCACGCAACTTACCAAAACAAAATCTGGTCTGGTGAACTGCTGAAATACTCGCCAAAGATGATCACATGGGGTGCATATCCATCACGGCTTATATAACTTACTCCCGTAAGTTGACAAAAACTATACCCTATCGCCCATTACACGACAAACGAAGCTCAAAATGATCAAAAACTTGTTAAAGTCACCTCATTGAACTTGGTCTGTTCATGAATAAACCCGGTCTGTTCATGAATAAACCCCACAGGGAAGAATTTGTCAACGCTAGACTAACGGAGGCCCAAAATTTTATGAAACGTCGACTATTTATCAATATTTTATCGTAACGAAAATTGAACAATGAAAACCGTCCGATAATATTTTATCGACGACGGTATAATTTGATAGAATATCCGATAAACCCTTTATTCAATTTCATGAAATCAACGAAACAGTCAACGAAAGAAGTAACCAAAGTTCCACGAGACCACTCGACACGTCAAAAGACGCGAGGAAAATCCCGTGAAAAAATGGCCGCCGACCGAGTCGCAAACTGCACGAAACAAAATTGTCACGGTTATACTTATAGTCTCTCAGAGACAATAAAAGTCACAGGAGTTCTCAATATACTCCTTATTTATTACAGTATAAATAGAAACCCGGCCAAAGAAAGAACCTCACCCAATTTTGTCAGGAAAATTTCAACGCACGTGCTAAATGGCCGACCAGCAAAAGGCAAAACTACGCCAGTGTCGCCAACCAGGCCAAATTTGTCTACAAACTGATACAAACTTGAACTGATTATTTAAACTTGTGACACCAGTGAAGTATTTTCCTCGCTATAGTAACAGACCGGTACGGAACAGGGCCTTACCTGTTGAATATTATCCCTCGGAGCTCCCGGTGCTCACGTCCTAATACCTTGAGATCTGCTGCAAGAGTGTTCTCTCTAACTTGTATCTCCCGGGACTTATGTCTTCTCGTCCCTGATTGGTCCGTTTACATGCAGCGCCCTCAGGGGCAATAACTCCAGGAGCCAGATAGCGTTTGGAGACCCTACGTAAGCTAGTCTAACCTACTCCTAACGGTAGCTAAGCTACATAAGCTAGACTAACCTGATAAGGGTGGCCACCCTTGACTACCTATACGCTAAAGGGCAGTATTTACTACAGAAATATAAAAAAAAAAATAAAAAAAAATATTGGGGTGGGTATGCCACCTGGGGGGTGCTCCAATGTTAAAATCCCCATGATTGCTGAAGTGCACATATACATCTGTACTTAGAAAGTTTGTTGCAGTTGTAAGCTGTCATTGGATGATTATGAAACTGGGTACACATGTTTCTGATGATTAGGATGTACCTATTTTTGAGAAGAAATATAAATTTTTCTCCAAATTATGGCAAATGATACAGAGTTTTCTGTTCATGTGAATTGTACATGTAGGCCTCTATGTGTATACATGTACATGGTAAGTTTGCTGCAGTTTTCAGCTCTCATTGGATGATTACGAAACTTGGTACACATGTTTCTTATTATTAGAGGATGTACCTGTGCTATATTTGAGATGAAATATTAATTTTTCTCCAAATTATGGCAAATGATAGAGTTTTGCGTTTAGCTGAAGTGCACATGTACGTCTGTACACCACAGTTTGCTGCAGTTGTCAGCTGTCATTGAATGATTATGAAACTTGGTACACATGTTTCTTATGATTAGAGGATGTACCTTTGCTATTTGAGAGATGAAATACTAATTTTTGTTCAAATTTTGAGGGTTTTGTCTAAGTAATCTGCCAATAATACATGAAAAGTTTTCTGAAGCTTTCAGCTTTCATTGGATGAGTTTGACACTTGCTACCCAAGTTCAATGTGATTCGAGGATGTGCATGTGCTATTTAGGAAATACGACATTAAATATGAATTCTTGTCCTATATTATTGCAGTTTATACGTTTCCATTGATAAGGTTTTTGTTGGGCAAAAATTGACATGTAGATTTGTACATGGAAAGTTTGTTGAACCTTTCGAGGGATGATTATAAAACTTGGTGGACATGTTTCATGTTTTTCTAGGTCACAGCTCTCCTGCAGTAATCCCAGATGGGACTGACCTATCCAGCAGTAATCCCAAATGGCACTGGCCTATCCAGCAGTAGTCAACAAGGTTGAAAACGACGTTAAACCCTACTACTCACTCACTCCAGCAGTAGTCCCATATTGAACTCAACTATCCAGCAGTAATCCCAGATCGGACTTGTCTATCCAACAGTAATCCCATTTGGGACTGGCCTATCCAGCAGTAATCCCAGACTGGACTGGCCTATCCAGCAGTAATCCCACATGAGACTGGCCTATCCAGAAGTAATCCCACACGGGACTGGCCTGTGCAGCAGTAATCTCACACGGGATTGACCTATCCAGAAGTAATATGACACTGGACTGCAATATGCAGCAGTAATCCCACATGGCACTGACCTATTCAGCCATAATCCTACATGGAACTGACTTATCCCGCTGTAAATCCCACACAGTAATCCCACATGAGACTGGCCTTCCCAGCCGTAATCCCACACAGGATTGCCGTATGCAGCAGTAATCCCACACTGGACTGCCTATGCTGCAGTAATCCCACACAGGACTGTCCTATCCAGCATTAATCCCATACGAGACTCATTTATCCAGCAGTAATCCCAGATATGACTGGCCTATCCAGCAGTAATCCCACAGGGGACTGGTCTATCCATCTAATAACACATGGGACTGGTCCATCCAGCAGTAATCCTACGCAGGACTGGCCTATCCAGCAATAATCTCGCATGAGACTGACCTATCCAGCAGTAATCTCACACTGGACTGCCCTATGCAGCAGTAATCCCATGGCATTGACCTATCCATCCTACATGGGATTAACTTATATGCCAGTAATCCCACATTGGACTGATGTTATTGTCTGCACCAGATAATCTATTCCAGACATTATTGTCTGTACCAAATCACCTATTCCAGACCTTATTGTTTGCTCTACATGTATGCTTTCAATACTGCTGCACCTTCGGCAGATGACCCCGCAAGGCGAGATGTCGGGGTTCTCAGAACGCTTGTTAGATATTGAACAAAGATCATTATCGTTTTATGTTGTTGTTAATTGTTGTAATCATTGTAACACCGATTTCCCCCCTTGTGCTTCCAGGGATGGAGTTCCGTGCCCTCTTCATCAGCACGGTGAGGACCCGCCACTTGATAGACACGCCCAGGATCAGGTTAGCAGCCAATGGAGAGTCAGGAACTGACACGGGAGACTTTGGGTTCCTCTCCGACCCTAAGCTGCTGAACACGGCGTTAACGCGGGCGCAGAGCTTGGTGGCCGTGGTAGGAGACCCAGTGGCTCTCTGCGCCATCGGAGAGTGCATGACCATCTGGAGGACATTCCTCAAGCACTGTCAAAACATGAAGTCTATCTATCCGAAGAACATCACCCTGGAGAACATCAAGCACTTGGTGGGAAGTCTGCTAGACTCTTCTTCTGGCAAAAACCTGGTCCAGTATGCTGAACAGAGCCGCGGCACTTCTCACTTCCCGCAATTCGTGACATCTGATGCGGAGGGGGCGGCGGGCTTCGATACCAGTACCAGCGATCATGGAGGGTCGACTACAGCATGGAACTCCGCCCCACCCCTCACCCTAATGAACATCAACAAACACGAGCGGCTGGGAGTGGCCAGGTCTAGCCTGCCGCAGTTCACAGTGGAGAACTTTCTCGATGATTGGGAACTGGATTACATGCTGGAGCCAGATGACATCATCAGACAGCTGGCTCTCGAGGTAGTGAAGACCGAGAAACTGATGGAACTCCGTGAGAAGGCGATGGCCGAGGGCAGAACCCCGCCTAATGAGTCGGCTGTTGACATGTCTGAGCCACTCAAGATAGAATGTATTCGTGTGAAGGAGGAAGAGGGGCATGCTGTTGTTTACTACAATGCTAACTGGGCAGAGGCTGTGAAGAAGAGAAAGCTGCTGTCAGCCAATGATGCTGGGAGGGAGTATGATACTGATAGTGATAAGTCAGATGACGAAATGGACGACAGACTATCATATAAGAGTTACACAGATCAACAGCTGAAAGGTCTGGTTACAGGACAGTCGGACAAGTACAAACACTGTGTGTTACACTCCGACAGTAGGAGGATGTACGCTGAGGTGTTACACCATGGCAGTACTGTGAAAGAGCTGGAGATCAGCAGTCGACAGCGGTGTGGACGGGCTTTCAACTTGGACGAGGTGGTCGTGGAAATCCTTCCAATCCAAGAGGATGACGAGAAATCTCTGGGCGGTCCTGCAAACATCAAGAAAACACCAGTCCATGGCCAAGTTATCGGTATTTTGAAACGCCACATCGACCCCAAGTACCGAATGTTTGTATGTATGGTAGAGCCTCAGAACACTGGCCTGATGGTACCCCTGAACAGAGGCATCCCTAAGATCTATAACCTGTCCACAAAGATACATCTCCAACGGGCCAGGAAGGGTCATGTCTGCGTGTACAAATTCACCAAGGACAAGGAAATCCTATTCGACAGGTTCGTCAAGGTGGAACCCCATTCTGCTGACAGTCAACTGTTTATTGTCCGTTACTTGAAGTGGGAAGCGAAATTCTATTCGCCCCTGGGAATTGTGGTGGGCGTGGTGCCCGCAGGTACCTCAGTGGACTTGGGTATGCATATACTGGACATTGAGTACCACATACCAAAGAAGTTCAAGGAGGAGACAGAACAAGTGGTGCAGAGGTTGTACCCGGCCGGTTACCAGTTACCAGAAACCGTGTTTGAGAGCAGATTAGACTACAGAGATAAGCTGACCTTCACTGTGGACCCTCCATCCTCTGAAGACCTGGATGACGCTTTGAGTATTGAGGAACTTCCAGATGGCAGCTATCTTGTCGGAGTCCACATTGCTGACGTTTCTCACTTTGTGAAGCGAGATGGGCAGATAGATGTTGAAGCTGCCACCAAAGGAACTTCTTTCTACCCCCTGGGACGTGAACCAATCTACATGTTGCCTCATCGACTCAGTACAGAGATCTGCAGTCTCACGCCCAACAATGATCGTCTTACTATCTCAATCTTCCTCACCGTGTCTCGTAGCGGCGATGTGACCAAAGTTCAGCCCAAACGTTGTGTGATCAATTCCAAGAACCAGTTCACGTATGCGGACACCGAAGGAATTATTCGTGATCCACACGCTCACACGGATTACGTCAAGAGCTGTGTCCTCGTTCTTTACCAGATCGCTCAGATGTGGAGACGGAACCGCCTTGGTAATGCTCACCTGTACCACAGCCTGGACAATGATGCCAAGATGACGCCAGAGGCTCACCTCATGGTGGAAGAGATCATGATTATGACCAATCACCAGGTGGCAAAGCTGTTGATGCAGTACTATCCCGAGAGTACCCCCTTGCGCAGACAGCTCGCTCCGAATGTGCAGGCTTTAGATGAATGGAAGCAAGTCCATGCTGCTGATGCTATGAATTCTGTGGCCTTAACACAGCCTTTCCTGGAAAATTATGCAACCTGTAACTGTAAAATGGCCTGCAAATGTGTCTTCGGGTTCGTGAGGAGCCGTGACGTGAATTGGGCGGATGAAGTAGACGTGCTGACATCAGTCTGGGACGCCATGGTTCAGGCTGCTGACCAGGGAAATTTCCAAGTGGTGCAAGACCTCATCGTGCGAGCGGAGAATCACCCCAAGCAAGTTGTGGCCTTACTTCATTTGTACAGCAGACAGGAGCGGTCAGAGTACGTCTGCTCCGGGAACATTCCAGCTGAGGAATCTGGTCACTATTCACTCAATCTCACCCCATACACTCATTTCACCAGCCCCATACGACGTTACATGGACTTGGCCGTACATCGCATGGTCTCCGCACTGATGGACGATCAGCCCTCGCCTTACAGTAAGATGGACGTCCAGGCCCTTAGCACTCGATGTTCTGATGCCACCATCGTGTTGTCGCGATATCAGCAGGCCACATATATGCTCCATCTAGCCGCCGCCTTAAGGGGGAAGCCCGTTGTCGTATTACCTGTGGTTGAGGAGGTTACTGATGCTCAAATTAACCTATGTTTCCCGTCAGTGCCGGATATTCCACCCAGACAGCGTCAAATTAACCTCAGTCTACTGGGTCCTTGTGAGAAGCCTTTAGTGGATGGAGAAAGCCACGCCATCACCTTGAAATGGCAGGAAAGGATCTACGAGGTGCCCCACGATGATTTGAAGAAAGGCTTGGATGAAGCGGCAAATGTGGTCATGCTAAACTCAGACAGATTCATTTCTAGACTGCCTGCTTTTGACTGGCAGAGACTGTTGAGCACTATTCGAGAAGGAGATCTGCGCAAACTCCAGGTGGTGCACAACACTGTCAAGGATCACATCAAGGACACCTGGGAGGAGGGTCAATTTGGACGCGACGTTACGTCCGAGGTCAAGAAAGGTGGCAAGATAGTGAAGCATTTCTGTGAGTTCTCCACTCAGATTCAGCGGAGTACAGTGCTCCAAGCTCAGCTCAGCTCAACTATGTTGAAAGGCATGTTAAACCCTGTCCTTCAGTTAGTCAGCCTTACCCCTAAGCTGGATATCTGCCTCGAGCATCGACGCGACCCTGCGCTCTGCTTCGCTTCTTCAACAATAAAAACAGCCACCCAATCTACGTATCAAGATGAAGTATGCTACCAGAATGCCTGGTTGCCTGTTCTAAGTATGGAATCTGCAAAATGTGCTGTGGACGAGAGAGAATCGGCCTGTGTTCATAATGTCCATATAGAGTGGGAGGAACACAGGTCAGGAAACCAGTCAACTTACCAGGGCAAATTCATGCTGCCTCTCAGCTTCTGTAAAGAACGTCAGATTAAATTCATTGCGGACTACCTGGACGAGGAAGCCGATGACGGCATGCAATCGTCGACCGAGTATTTCGATTATCTCTGCATTCGTTATGGTAACCTCCACCTTCCTGAAGATCCCGCTCTGGTAGACAGCATCTCCATCGTAGTAAATAATGACCGGCCCGTCTGTTGGTGCTGCCACTGTCTGGTGACAGGCGTCCATGTTGATAAGGGTCGAGACTTGCTGAGTGTCCATGTCAAGCTCCATGAGAGTACGGTGCCCATCCCGGTCTCCCTTGTACACAGTAGAAGTAAGGCTCCATCCTGTACTATAGAGTGGATCCCCAAACCATTACCTAGCAGGTAAATTCTTCAAATTTCACTGAAAATATACAGGTATTTCACGGGTTGAAGAGAACTACCTCTCTAATATGGAGGTAAAAAGGGTCATTTTTGCTTACCAACCTCTGACTTATTCATCATAACACAACAAAATCTTAAGGTGACTTACCTTATATATTGTTACATATCATATCAGTGGATTTCCAATGAAATTGTTAATGGAGGACAAAACATGTCATCTATTCTTATGCAAATTAGGCAGACAATTTGTTTTTTCAGGACCATCCATTTTGGATATATATGTCCATGGTCGCCTATGGCGGATATCTCTTCATTCGATACGTTCTTGAATTTATTGGACAAAAATGACCTTTTTTACCTCCATTTTAGAGAGGGGGGTTCTCTCTACCCTGGATATGGTATTGTTGCCTAGATAATTAGGGGCTTGTCCATAATGTACCTGTATATAAAGATAAAATGTTGAAACATTTTTGTTAGTGTACGGAATTGGGGAGTTCAGCATACACATACTGCAAAAAGAAATACACATTTATCTGAGGGCAAGCTCAGTGTTCTTCTGACATATTGGACATTAACTGACTATATATGTGACACACACCTAAAGAACTAATATTACGCTGTGCATTTAAAGACTAGTTGATTCTTTAATATCTCCAATGCCTTACAGTCTTTTGTTGAACTCCTAGAAATACATGTATTGATTTCTAATGATTTCCAAATGTGTTTTGATATGTGTATTTCAGACGTATGGATAAAGCGATCCGCAACCTTGATAATGCTTCTCCACTTGCCAGAGATATAGCTTTGGGGAGATCACCTGTAAACAATGGTAAGTCAACCTTTATAATGCTTCTCCACTTGCCAGACATATGGCCTTAGGGAGATCAACCATAAACAATGGTAAGTCAACCTTGATACTGCTTTTCTACTTGCCAGAGATATAGCTTTGGGAAGATCACCCATAAACAATGGTAAGTCAACCTTGATAATGCTTCTCCACTTGCCAGATATATAGCTTTGGGGAGATCATCTGTAAACAATGGTAAGTCAACCTTTAAATGCTTATCCACTTGCCAGAGATATAGCTTTGGGAAGATCACCCGTAAACAATGGTAAGTCAACCTTGATACTGCTTTTCTACTTGCCAGAGATATAGCTTTGGGAAGATCACCCATAAACAATGGTAAGTCAACCTTGATAATGCTTCTCCACTTGCCAGAGATATAACTTTGGGGAGATCACCCGTAAACAATGGTAAGTCAACCTTGATAATGCTTTTCTACTTGCCAGACATATGGCCTTAGTGAGATCAACCATAAACAATGGTAAGTCAACCTTGATACTGCTTTTCTACTTGCCAGAGATATAGCTTTGGGAAGATCACCCATAAACAATGGTAAGTCAACCTTGATAATGCTTCTCCACTTGCCAGAGATATAACTTTGGGGAGATCACCCGTAAACAATGGTAAGTCAACCTTGATAATGCTTTTCTACTTGCCAGACATATGGCCTTAATGAGATCAACCATAAACAATGGTAAGTCAACCTTGATACTGCTTTTCTACTTGCCAGAGATATAGCTTTGGGGAGATCATCCGTAAACAATGGTAAGTCAACCTTGATACTGCTTTTCTACTTGCCAGAGATATAGCTTTGGGAAGATCACCCATAAACAATGGTAAGTCAACCTTGATAATGCTTCTCCACTTGCCAGAGATATAACTTTGGGGAGATCACCCGTAAACAATGGTAAGTCAACCTTGATAATGCTTTTCTACTTGCCAGACATATGACCTTAGTGAGATCAACCATAAACAATGGTAAGTCAACCTTGATAATGCTTCTCCACTTGCCAGAGATATAGCTTTGGGGAGATCATCCGTAAACAATGGTAAGTCAACCTTGATAATGCTTCTCCACTTGCCAGAGATATAGCTTTGGGGAGATCATCCGTAAACAATGGTAAGTCATCCTTGATAATGCTTCTCCACTTGCCAGATATATAGCTTCTTTGATAATGCTTCTCAACTTGCCAGAGATACAGCTTTGGGGAGATCACCCATAAACAATGGTAAGTCAATCTTGATAATGCTTCTCCACTTGCCAGAGATATAGCTTTGTGGATATCAGCCATAAACAATGGCAATGGTAAGCCATCAGTGATAATGCCTCTGTTCACCCATAAACTACTGTAATGCAACCTTGATAATGACTCGTATGGGTTTGAGCCCTGCTGGTGCATGTGTGGAAGTTTTCCAGTTACTTAGGGCAATTAAAAATAATTTTGTGTTTCTGGTAACAGCTTAAAAAAAATCCAAGTAGGGGGTTTTTTGTTTTGCTTTTTCTTTGTTTTTGTTTTTGCTTTTTTTTGCTTTTTTCTTTTCTTTGCCCAATCAAAATATTGCAAAGATGTACTGAATATCCATCATACTTATTCAATATACTAACCAAACTTGTGTAAAAATAAATGCCTTAAATACAAAAAAAATGGCTTTGTTATTCTTGGGATTGTGTGTGATATACAGAATGGATCAGAACAGAGTTTCACAGCTCACATCAACTGAATCCAGGTTCACCAGACATTCGTCAGACAGAATTGCAGTTAGTGATATGGAATTGGAATTGGTAGTCGTTGATTTAGAGAATTTATGACAGTTTGTATTGGAGGTTCCAGTTTAAGTTTGTTACTACTCCACCTTGAAGCCTACATATTTTCTTTTCAATCACAAACATTTAACAGTTTTTTTTATAACTTCATGAAATCTGGATATATATATTCAATACTTGATTTCAGCTATCATTGGGCTTTACATCTTTATCTGATACGATATGTTTTCTAGCGTGTAAACTTTGGTATTAGATTTCATATTTACCGTTCTCGAAAGTTGTCGAAAAGAAAAAAACGGCCATAAAATGAAAATCAACTTTCAGGATCTGGATGACGAAAACGATGTTGTTGTTGTATTTGTCGGATAACACTACCTTTTCGACTTTTTCGCTGAAAGCGTTTGGCATTTGCTAGCAGACATCAACACTGCAAAGGCATCTTTGGTCATGTTTTGCTCCGTAACAGTCGGTGGTGGTGTAGATGGGCAGTCGCACTTGCACCGAATTCTGACATATTTTAGTCCAAATAATGAAACGGCTGTTTCGATGTCGTGCCATGGTCCACTTTCATCTTTGGCGCAGGAAACACAATGGATGATCGGCCCGCATTCAGTTGACTAACTTATCTACAAGTCCCTTGAATGTTTCGCCTGGCTGGCTGGCAAACCATGATTCGGCGAATAGTGGTGGAATCAGCGCTTGATTTACATTTCTCTGCAGACACGGATAAAATTGTCCCAGCCATTTTGGGATATTCTCCGTTGGAGAGGTATATTATAGTCGCTAACGTTGCTCTTAATACATATTATGTCTAGAACATCACTGTACGGAGAGCGGGAAGTGCGAAACTGCGGTTCGGTGAGTTACGTCCCCTTGAAGCAAGCGAAGGGTTCGTAAAATAAAATGTTGAGAGCAAAATTTTGGTGAAAATCACCGAGGTCGGTCGGTGTTTTTGCATTTTTATTTTTTTATTTGTTGAAAAAACTTTCAGGTGGGCAATGATCACATCAGGTAGGTCGGGTTACCGGAAACACAGGATTAGTTTTAATAGGCCTTACTGACGAGCGGTGGTTCTCACCTGGTATTCCGGCTTCGTCCACTTCTAAAACTGGCTTTCACCATATGAGTGTGACATTAAGCACTTACAAGAGTATCATCCATAAATGACGAGGATATCTCATGAGGAATCTTTTATAATCTGTCTATTCATTCTATCACAAAAACGTGATTATTTTTAGTCTATTTATTTTACTGTGTCGCTGGAGATTTGGACGTAATTGTATTATATATTAAAACAAATGTCGGTTAGAAATTACTTCTCTTACTGATAGCCATGTATACTGTGTGTTAATGAAGACAATTCCTGCCTGTATATTTACAGTTGATAGCAATGGTTTGGACAAGATACAAAAGATGACTGTGCCGTCGTTGAAGACGCCTAATTCTGGTCAGGACCAGGCAGTACGAGTGGCACTTAAAAACCCCTTCACCCTAATTCAAGGACCGCCGGGTACCGGCAAGACAGTCATTGGCGTCCGTTTAGCTTTCTTATTCGCTCAACATAATCAACGCTTGCCTGTTGCTGACAATAAGGGGCGATGTCAAGTTCTGTATTGTGGTCCGTCTAACAAATCGGTTGATGTAGTTGCCAGTAAGTTGCATTAGTCTATATTTTCTACGATAGCGTACTGTACACATACTATAACATACCTTAACTCACCTGTATTACATCATTGACTCAGGGAAACTGGAGAAGCCTGCTTGACCCTGACTTGTAGCAGTAACATTTAGGCATATGGTAAAAAATTTTCTCACGCAAAATTATCGGAGTGAGCATATTGAGGGAGCAGAAATCCCCCATAATATATCGTTTTCTGGACTGGATTCGGTGAGTTTATTCGGTCCACAAGACGACAGAAATGTAAATACTACTTCGACACATACCTGCTCTGAAAATATATTTCATGTAGTATGTGAACACATGGAAAAAAGTAATGAACGCCGAATTCATGGGAAAGGACGCACCTGCGAGAGTGTTGAAATTTGCAGTCTTCATAACCCAGAACCGGGATTTGAAATGTCTTTTCGGCAAATTGAAATGATAATAGAGTTGGATGTTATGGCTCATTATATTTTCTCCTACATTTAGGGAGTGACCAAATTTATAAGAGTTACTGATGAAAGTTGAAAGGAGAGTTTTGGGTGAAAGTTTTAGGTGATTGAAGCAGGCCTGCAAGTGCCTCCTATATTTCTTATATCTCCTATGTTTTCCTATATTTTTGAGTCATTCCTATATTTTCCTATATTGAACTCAAAAACTCCTATATTTTGATTTTTTGTCCCCCGCTACTTAGTAGGGGGGGGACTTTAAAACACCGGTGTCCGTAATTCCGTAAGATTTTCTTGTCCGGACAATAACTCGTGAACGATTCAACCGATCAACTTCAAACTTGGGGTGTGCCTTGACTTTGGCGTGAGGACGATTGGGATTGTTTTTCAGCAATGTGCGTAATCCAATATGGCCGCCGTCAGCCATTTTGGATTATAAGCAGTACGATCTTAGATTTTCTTGTCCGGACAATAACTCATGAACGATTTAACCGATCAACTTCAAACTTTGTGTGTGCCTTGACATTGGTGAGAGGACGATCGTGATTGTTTTTCAGCAATGTGCGTAATCTAATATGGCCGCCGTCAGCCATATTGGATTATAAGCAGTTGGATCTTGTCCGGACAACAACTCGAGAACGATTCTGCCGATCTACTTCATATGTGGGGAGTGCCTTGACATTGTTGAGAGGAGGATTAGGATTGTTTTTCAAGGACGTGCTTGATCCAATATGGCCACCATCAGCCATACTGGATTTCATTGGATTTTAAGCAGTTTGATCTTGTCCGGACAATAACTGGAGTACGATTCAACTGATCTACTTCAAACTTGGGGAGTGCCTTGACATCGGTGAGAGGACGGTTTGGATTTTTTTTCAGCGATGTGCATAATCCAATATGGCCACCGTCAGCCATATTGGATTATAAGCAGTTGGATCTTAGATTTTCTTGTCCGGACAATAACTCGTGAACGATTTAATCGATCAACTTCAAATTTGGGGTGTGCCTTGACATTGGTGAGAGGACGGTTGGGATTGTTTTCCAGCAATGTGCGTAATCTAATATGGCCGCCGTCAGCCATATTGGATTGTAAGCAGTTGAATCTTGTCTGGACAATAACTCGAGAACGATTCAACCGATCTACTTCATACCTGGGGAGTGCCTTGACATTGTTGAGAGGAGGATTAGGATTGTTTTTGAAGGACGTGCTTAATCCAATATGGCCACCATCGGCCATACTGGATTTCATTGGATTTTAAGCAGTTTGACCTTGTCCGGACAATAGCTGGAGTACGATTCAACTGATCTACTTCAAACTTGGGGAGTCCCTTGACCTTAGTGAGAGGACAGTCAAGTATTATGTTTTATGGATGTGCATAATCCAATATGGGTGCCATCTGCTGTATTAGATTATGTTAAGCTCATCAGCGATATCTCCATTTCCAAATCATACTCTTTTCAATGATATGAGATATCATCGACCCCAAAAAATCGACCATAGAGGTCCATGGCCCCCGCAGCAGCAGCGCCAGTTATGGTGGATGTAATCCACCATAACTGATGCTGCTAGCGGGGGACATGGACCTCTATGGTCGATTTTTCTCTTGAAAACTTTAACCAATTTTCTGAAATGACTCAAATTGGCATGAGGAAATACATTTCAGAAAAAACATATGAAAACATTTCAATTTTTCTTTGTTGAACCAAGCAGCAGAATGGGTCTCCTAAATCGCCACCACTATGACCTCATTCAGTGGAAATAATTTGAGTGAATACAAGAAAACTACCAAGTTTGGAACATACAATATAGTAGTGATCTGTCTTAGAGTCCTTTATTTCCCTATATTTTATTTACCAATTCCTATATTTCTCCTGTATTTTCGCAAATTTCCTCCTATATTTTCTCTGTGATCCACTTGCAGGCCTGTTAAAGTATCAGAGCGTTTACCAAATTAGTTTGATTGAAGTATCAGAGCGTTTACCATATTAGTTTGTTTGAAGTATCAGAGCATTTACCATATTTAGTTTGATTGAAGTATCAGAGCATTTACCATATTAGTATGATTGAAGTGTCAGAGCATTTACCATAGTAGTTTGATTGAAGTGTCCGAGCATTTACCATATTAGCTTGATTGAAGTATCGGAGCATTTACCATATTTTTTTGATTGAAGTATCAGAGCGTTTACCATATTAGTTTGATTGATTAAAGTATCAGAGCATTTACCATATTATTTTGATTGAAGTATCAGAGCATTTACCATATTAGTTTGATCCAAAGCGTTTACCATATTAGTTGGATTGAAGTATCGGAGCATTTACCATATTAGTTTGATCGAAGTATCAGAGCATTTACCATATTAGCTTGATTGAAGTATCGGAGCATTTACCATATTTTTTTGATTGAAGTATCAGAGCATTTACCATATTAGTTTGATTGATTAAAGTATTAGAGCATTTACCATATTATTTTGATTGAAGTATCAGAGCATTTACCATATTAGTTTGATCCAGAGCGTTTACCATATTAGTTGGATTGAAGTATCGGAGCATTTACCATATTAGTTTTATTGAAGTATCAGAGCGTTTACCATATTAGTTTAATTGAAGTATCAGAGCATTTACCATATAATTTTGATTGAAGTTTCAGAGCATTTACCATATTAGTTTGATCAAAGTATCGGAGCATTTACCATATTAGTTTGATTGAAGTATCCGGGCATTTACCATATTAGTTTGATTGAAGCATCAGAGCATTTACCATATTAGTCTGATTGTAATATCAGCATTTACCATATTAGTTTGATTGAAGTATCGGAGCATTTGCCATATTAGTTTGATCGAAGTATCAGAGCATTTGCCATATTAGTTTGATCGAAGTATCACAGCATTTACCATATTAGTTTGATCCAGAGCGTTTACCATATTAGTTTGATTGAAGAATCAGAGCATTTACCATATTAGTTTGATCGAAGTATCAGAGCATTTACCATATTAGTTTGATTGAAGTATCAGAGCATTTACCATATTAGTTTGATTGAAGTATCAGAGCATTTACCATATTAGTTTGATTGAAGTATCAGGGCATTTTTCAACTAAAGTGAGATAAAGTATCAGCAAATATATTCTTGTGACTAAAATATAGCATAAATCTCTGATTATAGAGCATTTACCATATTAGTTTGATAGAGAATTAAGGTTTAACATCGAGTTGAACCTTAATTCTCTCTCTCTCAAACTAATATGGTAAATGCTCTATAACCAGAGATTGAAGTATCAGAGCATTTACTATATTAGTTTGATTGAAGTATCAGAGCATTTACCATATTAGTTTGATTGAAGTATCAGGGCATTTACCATATTAGTTTGATTGAAGTATCAGAGCATTTACCATATTAGTTTGATTGAAGTATCAGGGCATTTACCATATTAGTTTGATTGAAGTATCAGAGCATTTACCATATTAGTTTGATTGAAGTATCAGAGCATTTACCATATTAGTTTGATTGAAGTATCAGAGCATTTACCATATTAGTTTGATTGAAGTATCAGAGCATTTACCATATTAGTTTGATTGAAGTATCAGGGCATTTACCATATTAGTTTGATTGAAGTATCAGAGCATTTACCATATTAGTTTGATTGAAGTATCAGAGCATTTACCATATTAGTTTGATTGAAGTATCAGAGCATTTACCATATTAGTTTGATTGAAGTATCAGAGCATTTACCATATTAGTTTGATTGAAGTCTCAGAGCATTTACCATATTAGTTTGATTGAAGTATCAGGGCATTTACCATATTAGTTTGATTGAAGTATCAGAGCATTTACCATATTAGTTTGATTGAAGTATCAGAGCATTTACCATATTAATTTGTTTGAAGTATCAGAGCATTTACCATATTAGTTTGATTGAAGTATCAGAGCATTTACCATATTAGTTTGATTGAAGTATCAGGGCATTTACCATATTAGTTTGATTGAAGTATCAGAGCATTTACCATATTTTGATTGAAGTATCAGAGCATTTACCATATTAGTTTGATCAAAGTATCGGAGCATTTACCATAGTACTTTTAACTAATTTATTCTTGTGACTAAAATATAGCATAAATCTCTGATTATAGATTTGGTCAGCCAGCAAGGCAATTATTAATGTAAGTATTGTGGTTTTGTATTGATTTAATATATCCTATCTCTCTCCATACAGATTACCTAAAATGTCTGGGTGGATCATGTCCTAAGTTAGTACGGGTATACAGCGAGAAAATAGAGCGTAAGGAGTTCCCCCTTCCTAGAGAGCCCATACCCCCTAAGAAGAAGTGCAGCATGGGTGATGCCACGGCTGACGACAATCTAAAAGATATCTCTCTACATCACCTGATCCGTCAGACAGGGAACACCTATGCGGACAGCATAACAGAATACGACTTGTTGTTTACCATGTATCCGAATGAAATCACAGATTCCCAGCTGGAGGAATATCTAAAACTTGTAGCCCAGGCGGAGGTAGAAGAGCTAACTCAGGCCGAGATTATACTGTGTACATGTACAGCTAGCGCCAGCCCTAAAATGAAACATGGCACCAACATACAACAGGTATCTCATCATGAATTGTTTCCAGAAAGTAAAACCTGTTTAAACCGGTTTGTGGCTGGTAACATTGTACCAGATATACACCATCCATTGCAAGAATTTCAGTTCACTGTGCTTAACTTGTCATCTGATTAAAATTGAAATAACCCTTAGCCTGTGTTATCTGTCTGATGAAAATAGTCTCGCTGTCATTTTTATTCGAACTAACAGCTACTAAATATGTCAGTCATCTCTGAGCTGTGAAATTTGTCAATCTGAAATTTCAAGAAATTATTGAAAATCAAAGAAAATCTTGAATATCTTGCATGATATTTCCAAAGCACAGTGATGTTGGGTTTGCAGTGTTGTAACATTGAGACTGGCCTCAATGACATTCAACAGACAAAAATGTCGGGGGTTATTTTGTTCTCACAATTTTGACCCAGGTTTGCGATGGAATTTCTTGAGATTTCTGGATAAAAATGCAGAAATTAATATGTTCAGACAATGTGCTAAATTTCACTGCTCGGGGAAAAAATTGGTTCGATACAGTGCCGAAAATCTGTTGCGCTCCAAATGAAAGATAGTACATGAAATTGACCGAATTTCTCCAATTTCCTATTTGCGTATTTTTCAGTTGATCATTGACGAGTGTGGCATGTGTACAGAGCCAGAGAGTATGGTGGCTATTGTTAACTCTGGCGCTCGTCAAGTCATCCTTATTGGGGATCATAAGCAGCTACGTCCTGTCATCTTGAATCAGAGTGCGAGGAATTTGGGTCTAGAACGCTCCCTCTTTGAACGTTATGCTAACAAAGCGATAATGTTGACTAAGCAGTATAGAATGGTGAGTTGCTTTACAAATTAGAAATGTACGAGATTGAACTGTTCAGAGTCCCCATGGTGGAGCAGTGCACAATGTTGAGCTGACCTTGCCTTATGCATTAGTAGCAAATCAGTAGCTGGAGTAAACTGGCGGCATATTGTTCATGATGAGCGAAGTGACTTGAATTTACCGGATTTCCATTAGTTGGAAATGAGCTGTGGCTGGTCATTGTTCCATTTGCTAACATGCTATGTCACATTGAAATATCTCACCTTACCTGGCGGAGTATCTCACCTTATTGTTATTGCTATTCTCGGTCATTCGTTATGTTACGGCATATTTCAGCATCAAGGCATTGCCCAGTTCCCCTCGTTCCATTTCTATGATGGGAAGCTAGAATGTGCCACCTCGGAGCAGATGTCAAATTGTGCCCTTAATATTTGGCCTAATGGAAGAAGTAGTCCCGTAGCATTCTGTCATGTGATTGGTGTGGAGGAGACCCTGACGGTTGCCACAGAGGAGGGAAGTGAACAGTCCAGGAGTAACCAGAAGGAGGCCACATATGCTGTAAGTACACCATTGAATAATTCCAATCCCTTTGTCTCATTCTCCCATTGTCAGAGTCTAACCTGTTCAACTGTCGATGCAACACCCTCTGATTGCATTGGGCACATTCAGCCTTTCATTCAGATGAAAAACACATTCAGTTTATCGTCAAGAAGAAAGATAAAATGCACGTTACAATGTCCTGTTCAGCTGGGACATCCCATTTTAATAACTGAGAACCATCTGCACAAAAGCTGTATTTCGCATATTTGACTCCAATACAATCAGAGGGTGCATATGACAGTAGGAGGTATACAATCTGATGGCATGAGAATGTACATGTGACAGTCTGTATGAGATATACAGTCTGGTGACATGAGAATGTATATGCGACAGTAGGAGGTATAATCCCATGAGAATATGTATGTGACACTGAGAGGTAAACAATCTGACTCCACGAGAATGCATTTGTGACAGTGGGAGGTATACAATCTGATTCCATGAGAATGCATTTGCGACAGTGGGAGGTATACAATCTGATTCCATGAGAATGCATTTGTGACACTGAGAGGTATACAATCTGATTCCATGAGAATGCATTTGTGACACTGAGAGGTATACAATCTGATTCCATGAGAATGCATTTGTGACACTGAGAGGTAAACAATCTGATTCCATGAGAATGCATTTGTGACACAGAGGTATACAATCTGATTCCATGAGAATGCATTTGCGACAGTGGGAGGTAAACAATCTGATTCCATGAGAATGCATTTGTGACACCGAGAGGTATACAATCTGATTCCATGAGAATGCATTTGCGACAGTGGGAGGTATACAATCTGATTCCATGAGAATGCATTTGCGACAGTGGGAGGTATACAATCTGATTCCATGAGAATGCATTTGTGACAGTGAGAGGTAAACAATCTCATTCCATGAGAATGCATTTGTGACAGTGAGAGGTAAACAATCTGATTCCATGAGGATGCATTTGCGACAGTGGGAGGTATACAATCTGATTCCATGAGAATGCATTTGTGACAGTGGGAGGTATACAATCTGATTCCATGAGAATGCATTTGTGACAGTGGGAGGTATACAATCGGATTCCATGAGAATGCATTTGTGACAGTGGGAGGTATACAATCTGATTCCATGAGAATGCATTTGTGACAGTGGGAGGTATACAATCTGATTCCATGAGAATGCATTTGTGACAGTGGGAGGTATACAATCTGATTCCATGAGAATGCATTTGCGACAGTGGGAGGTATACAATCTGATTCCATGAGAATGCATTTGTGACAGTGGGAGGTATACAATCTGATTCCATGAGAATGCATTTGTGACAGTGGGAGGTATACAATCTGATTCCATGAGAATGCATTTGTGACAGTGGGAGGTATACAATCTGATTCCATGAGAATGCATTTGTGACAGTGGGAGGTATACAATCTGATTCCATGAGAATGCATTTGTGACAGTGGGAGGTATACAATCTGATTCCATGAGAATGCATTTGTGATAGTGGGAGGTATACAATCTGATTCCATGAGAATGCATTTGTGACAGTGGGAGGTAAACAATCTGATTCCATGAGAATGCATTTGTGACAGTGGGAGGTATACAATCTGATTCCATGAGAATGCATTTTATGACAGTGGGAGGTATACATTCTGATGAAATGAGATTGTATTCATCTTGAAAAGCCCAAAATTCTGTTTGCATGTCACCCGTTTTTGCAAGCTAAATAATTCCTTTCACCTATCCACATATCTTCTTTGAGTTGGCTCATTATTTTGCTTGCTTGTGTTCTCCTTATATGTAACTGTTCAAAATGCGATTAAAATCTCTTGTAATAATAGGTGTAAGATTTCCAATCCAGGACTTGAAAGATTTCCAGTCTTCCTGTCTGTTTCTCATTGCAGGCATTGATTGCATCCTTGTTGGTGAAGCGACATTCTGTGAAGGAGTCCAATGTTATAGTGTTGTCTCAGTACAGAGCTCAATGTGCTCTCATTCAGAGACTGTTAGGAGAACGTGGCCACAGGGAGGTCGGCGTTAATACAGTCATAACTAGTCAAGGTACAGTAACATTTCACCTGGACATCCACTGATAGTCTTTCCATAGTATAGGAGGAAAGTAACTCCAATTTCATGGGCCCTGTGTGGCTCCCGGGGATTGACCTGGGATGATGTCGTGCACAATCCACGTCATGGTAAGAATGGGTTTCAGCTGCTCAGAGAGCTTGTCGGGAGAGGCAACTAACTGGGGCACCCGTAGTGGTCCCGGGTGTGAAAAGGAATAGGACCCACCCATAGGGTCTCCAGTGTTAAAAGGAATAGAGCCCTACCCGTGTGGTTTCTGGGTGTGAAAAGGAATAGGAACCAAACGTCGTGATATGACTGAAATAGTGTTGAAAGCGACGTTAAATCATATTCACTCACTCACTCACTTCAATTTCACGGTTGCTCAATATTTTGACATTTATGATAGTCCCTCCAATATTTCAAACCCCCCTATCAAAATTCAATCACCTTCAATTTTGGTGACAATATACAATCGGCTGTTCTAATAAATTTGATCACTCCCTAAGATCATTGAAATAACGAAGAAATAATGGATGATCTGCAGGATTTTGAATCATTTTGTCAACTTCCTGTTTTAATAAATTTGATCACCCCAAGATTTTACAGTGCAAAATTTCACTTCCTGTGATTGAATTATTAGAGGGATTAACATATTCATGTCAATTCATGCAAATGAATAATTGAATAAATGTCGATGATGATGAATATTGTAGATGAAAAAACTCCTTCAAGCAAGTTCTGCTTTAATGAAGACCTAATCGTACATTGAACTATTTTATTGAGAAAGAAAAGGCTGGCCATAATGACTCTATTTATTGTACATTTCTAGGTAGTGAATGGGACTACGTGGTATTGTCAACTGTGCGATCGTTGCCCCTCAGTCAGATTGAACAACGCCCTACGGAGGGATGGAAGCGACGTAAGTTGGGCTTTATAACGGATGATCATCAAATCAATGTGGCGATAACACGAGCCAAGAAAGGCCTAATAATCATTGGTGAGTAGTATACTGAACACTGGTTAATATAAGGATGTTTAACAATTTTATAATGAGATGTAGTTTTGGTTACAAGAATTTCACAAAAATAGGAGATCTATATCTTTGAAAATTTATATTTCCGGCTCTTTCAAAATAAATTACAATAGTAAAATTTTGACTTTGAATAATATCCGTGCATCCATCCAGTTATATTGGACATATTACTGAGACATTTTAGTACTTTCCACCTAATATAACTTTTAGAGCATTTGTGTCTCCAGTCAATAATAAACGAAAAATCTGCTTATATTTAAGAATCTAAAAAATGTCTTGTTTATATAGTTGTATTTTTCACCCTGAAAGTTGATCACCAGTGGCTGTTTCATGTTCATAGTCTCACCCTCTCTACAATGTATTCAGGTAACAAGTTCCTGCTGCAGTGTGACCCGATGTGGAAGAAACTGATCACCGAGTACAGACGAGAGAAGAAACTTGTCGACGTTGATGACTTCATGAAGCTCATGTGATATCAGCTGTGATCCGTTGATTCACATATCTTGGCTTCTAGTTGATAATAGTACTACGACATGACATCGCTTAATACGATAATAGTACTACGACATGACATCGCTTAATATGATAATAGTACTACGACATGACACCGCTTAATATTATCATCATTATTGCAATATATAGTTCATCAATTGTAAGAGTTACCGTAATGGATGGACTGTTGATCCTTGTTGGATAGATTTCCAGGCCAAGAATTGCGAGGAATTCCTGAAACAAAAAAATTTTGGCGGCAATATTGACGACAATGTTGTCTCGGTATATTCAGTGGGATTTCCTATCATTATGGAAGCTTTTTATCTTGCTGTAAAGTTAACGCTAATTGATGCTTTTGGGTTCGTGTGTACTTAACTGACCGCTTCAATGTGGTTACTTTGTCTGCCGGTATTATTACAGGATTAACCCATTCCACAGGTGTATATAATATATGGACTGTATTTGTATATGATTTATGGACTGTATTTGTGTATGATTTATGGACTGGACTGATGGAGGTTTCATGGACTGAATGGCTTGAGGATGGTACAGATGACTGATTTGTGGACTAAATTGGCTAATGGATTTGGTGACAAACGGAACTCATCCAAGGATATTGAGCAAAGGATGATTTGTGAACTGATTGACAAATGATTTATGGACTATTCTGACAAATGATTTGTTACTGAGTGAAAATTCTTGAGTGTAACATTAAACCAAATCCCCCCCTTCTCGTATTAACAAATGATTTATGGACTGGATTGATGGAGATTTTATGGACTGTAAATGACTCAAGGATAATATAGATGACTGATTTGTGGACTAAATTAACTGACACATTTGGGTGGCAAGAAGAAATCGTTCAATATGTTGAGCAAAGGATGATGTATGAGCTGTATTGACAAGATTTATGGACTGTATTGACAAATGATTTATGGACTGTACTGGTGGATATTCATGAACTGTGAATGACTTGACGATAGTATAGATGACTTGATTTGTGGACTGCCTTGACTAATGGAAATCATTCAAGTACGTTGAGCAAAGGATGATTTGTGGACTATTGACAAATGATTTATGGACTGTACTGATGGAGATTTCATGGACTGCGAATGGCTCAAGGATGACTGATTTGTGGACTAAATTGACTAATGGATTTGGGTGACAAAAGGAGCTCATTCAAGTATGCGAGCAAATGCTGATTTATGGACTGTATTGACAAATGATTTATGGACTGTATTGACAAAGGACTTTCGGATGACTGATTGTTTGGATTCATCATAATTATTTGAAAGTCCAAACAGGAATACAATGTATTCACACAAGTACTTGGTCGAAAAATCATTTGGAATTGATCTGTATTTGAAGTCCAAAATGAACTTATTCACACAAATTACTCCACATTGGACTTTGTGAAGAATGGTTCATGGAGGATATGAACAAATGACTGCAGGACTGGATTGATGATTAAATTGATGAATGGACTAAATTGGTGAATGATTTATTGCTGACTTGCAAGTTCAAAATGTCATTCACTCATGTCAACTCGACATCGGAGGTAAGAAAAGAAAGATTCATGTACTCTATGGATGTTTGATTTATGGACTGTCTGAAAATCAGACTTATGGACTGATAGAAGGCCAATTTGTACCCATTCCATGGACAGCAATACTGTCTATGCAAGATAGAATTCCAGAGTTTGTGATAATAAAGATGTAATATACATCGCTGGTTATCTTGCCAATACTGATGCTTGTTCATGGATACTGCAAAAACAAATGTATTTTGATATAGAGTGGCAAATATTTTTTCTTTGTCTCAATGCTTAGTATATTTTCATTCATTTATAGTGATATTTTATCACATATGTAATATTTTTTTTCAATACGATAAATGATTATAACCATCTCAAGAGTAGAGTAAGCATTCACTCAGTCTCTTAAATGGAAGTTTGTACTTGACCTGGGTTCAGTTGAGTGGGATGTAATTCGTAACTCGTTATATATACAAATACATTGCTTTGTATTTTTGTTTGCCTCAATACATATCCATACTCCCTGGCTGAATACAAGTTTGCCATAATAATATCAAAATGTAATTTTATGGTTCAATCATGGCTTAAAGTGTAACTGTGATACTTGTGTAAGTGCACGTCATATTCGATGTGAATAATAAAATGTAATGAAGTTTTCTCCCGACATTTCAATCGTAGTCTGTCTCAGAGGATTCAAATATACAGTGGGAGAAAGCTCTTCACTGCCTCTTTTGACGTCAGTGATGATGTTGACGTCATAGTTCGAGCATCCTGCACAGTCTGCGAGACTGTTGCATTTTGACGTGGTTAATAGTTCCATAATAACATCACAAGTTACGACCTGCTTGTGGCGCTGTGCCCTACAATGACATTAATAACATTGAAATCGTAAAACGAGAAACAGAGTATAAATCCTATTATTTGGAAGATTATCTTTACGTAAACTTGCAGAAGTACCACAGTTCACTTTAAGCTGTTACAGAGAAATCTGTCTCGATTTTGCAATATTAACTTGATCATTTTCTTTTATGTAAAATACTTATTGCAGTCCGCTGTTGTAATTTGAAACATGGAAATGATGGACCCCTTCAGAAATCTTCCGAATGTAATTTCGTTGGTCAATCCAAACGTTTAGAAATACTGAAGACCTTTAATTGCACAATTTGCGAAGTGTTAAAAGTTACGCGTAAAATGAACCTGCCATCATATTTCATCGTCGCAAATTTTCGCACTATTCCTCAAAAGGCCTACCGGTACTTTGTATTGAAATAGATCATCCTGAAATATTAGAAAACTTCTGCTCAAAGTACAAAAATAAGGACTTGATCTGTCTCCTAATTGGATCAATTCTGCGTGTCCTGGCAGAACAAAAATGTGATCAGTACAAAAACTTTTTGGAAGGGCAAATAAAAATGTAAATGTGTGATCGCATCTGCTCAAAGTCAGATCTGATGTCATTGGTGCTCAGCAGACTGTCAATGTGTACAGAATGTATTGTGGACAGATTGAGGGTGGATGACATGGGCTTGGTATATTGTAATGTTTGTGGAATGATGTGAAGGCCAAGGACATGACCAACTGTTTTTTTACCCCTTTCATCCATCTCTTATTTGTGTTTTTCTTATCAGCTTTTGTGAAGCAGTCACTTGATAAAGGTCCAAACTGTAATGGTCTCATTGATACCATGATATTTGTATGTACATAAACCCTTGTAAATGTAACCATTTGTAAATAAATGTAAAAAGCCAACAAAAATCTTCATCTTTTTGGCCCGATTATATTTATTATCAACCCCTCTAATTAGAGCGGGAGGCATATAGGAACACTTCATCCGTACGTTCATATGACCAAACTTGTCCGGACTGCTATTTGATCATCAACTTTGAAGATTCTTTGTAACTTTCTAGCATTGTGGGTTACGATTTTTTTCCCAAGAGTTATTGCCCTTTATCATCAAGGTCAGTATATGCTGGTCCGACCCATATCTCGGATACTGTTTGATGGATTACTCTTAACCCTTCGATAATGTATATACCTCAGAGACTGCAAAAGCAGCTTTTGGCGTGTGCTCATTCATAAACCTGAGATTGACCAACTATTCAGCCAATCCGATCTAGTTTCTAGTCGTATCCACTTCACAGATACAGGGGATACCACTGTGTGTAAATTTATCAAAGTTTGACAGTGTTTTAAAAGATTTTCACCAGTTTTTCTTGCAATTTTGGTACAGCCATGCATTGCAGATGATATTGTCAGACTTGGAAACGTCACAGAGCAGGCGGCTATTGAAAAGCGGTATGATTGACCCATATTATTTCAGGTCACCCGGTAAAACTGTCAATTTTCACCAACTGCTCGTTACCCCCGGCTCGTTATCGAAATGACTATGCCTGAGAGAACCAAACTCACTTCACAAATGTTTATGGTCTTAGAGCAGAAGCAGTGAAAATTAGTGATTGACCTATTTTTTCCAGGTCACTGGGTCAAGTTTGTCACTGGCTGCTTTTTACCACCATTTTCTCAAGCATAATGTAGAAGCTTACAAAAGACAAGGCACACATCTGGTCATGGCAGGGTTCCCGCGGTCATGGAAAATCCTGGAAAGTCATGGAATTTGAAAATTGATTTTCCAGGCCCTGAAAGTCATGGAATTTTGTGTCTGGTCATTGAATTCTGTGAGAGGTCATGGAAATATTAAATGGAATATCAAACAGGTCAGTATTTCTCTTGATTTTTCTACCGAAAAGGTAATGTTTCTGGACCAGCGAATGTTCTATTTGTCGAATGTCGCATGTGGTCTACCAAGGCGATCAAGTGTGCATCAGGGGAGATAACTATGGTCTTGGAATTCTCTTAAACTCCCAGGTTGCATTTGAGATGAAGTGGCTGTTCTCAAATTGCATATGTGTAAAAAGAAATGCCATGAAAATACTCTTCTCAGTCATCATGGCTGTGCAATGCAAATTATCAACGATGGATCAAATGTGGTAAAAATCCTGGCAAGGACAGCTGTAAAGTTGGCAGAAACAACAATTTGGAACATGGGCGAGACTCGTCAAAACCACATGGCAAGCCATATCATGTGGCAACAATGAACGATATCTGTGTTTAAAGGAAAGGTTCGGGTATGGTAAAATTAAACATTTATAAACAATGTTATCAAATCAAACCTGCTATTGCTATGGCCTTATCTCCCTTTGGAGAATCGAAAGTTGTCTCCCCTTAGGGAGCTCAGCTAGGTTACTTAAGCGCCTGCTCTCTCCTGATAGTCCCTCTTCCTTACTCCTATAGCCTGAGATGTGTGTTGTGCAAGGCCGTGGAGTGAGGGGCAGGATGGGAGGGTAATCGAAGCAATAGCAGGTTTGATTTGATAATAAATACTAACATCGTTTATAAATGTTTAATATTTATTGCTCAAATCTTCACCTGCTATTGCTATGGCTCACTACCAACATATGGAGGTGGGAACCTCGGCCTTGTTTTAGTTCCTATAGCAGGCAGAGTAACCGCTGAGATGATCACGGACATGGCACAGTAGTACTCGACAAGAGGGACCCTGGTCGGTGACGCTGTGGGTAATCATGGAGTAATCATAATAGATTGTTGAATGTGGCCACTAATTACTCGTCCATGCAAACCGTGATCGTGGATGTGGTGCACAGTTTTACCCCCACGAAGGAACTCGGGCCAGTGGCGCTGTGAGTATTCAAGTGGTAAGCAGTGTATAACGAATAGAAGCGGTCCTGTACATCCCAGCAACATCGTATACAAGGTGCCCATCTTATACCACTCTTTTAAGTCCACAAGCCGTCTTACGTCAACTCTCTGTACTTTAGTCCCTTGTTGCTGACACTAGTAAACCTGAAAGTACTACTGACTAATGTGTCCGGTCTTGTAAGATGTCTTGTGAGTTGACAGCAGCTGACTCTTGAGATGATCTTGTAAGTTGGTCATAATTGCCCTCTTGCACCAACTGCGCCGAACGAAGATTCCCTCTTTTTTTTGGAAGTTACTGGACCACATGCTGGGCAGCCACCAGCGGCCCAAGCGTGGTCACTTATCTGATTGTACTGACATATCTCTCAGATAGAAATCGGTAAAAGTTGAATTGGCACTCCATGCACAGGACTGGACAATGTCATGAAGGGATAGGTTCTTCCATAAAGGCCATGATCTAGCGATGGCACAAATTTCATGGGAAGAAGCAGAGGCCAGAAGTGGGGGAGCGTCAATGGCAAGTTGATATGTCCACTTAATGGTCTACTTCAACCAAGAAGCAATAGTATTCTTGGTGATGTCACGCACTGCCGTTGGCTGAAGAATCAGGAATAACAGACGACGAGAACCCCGACCAGGGTTGGTACGAGTGAGATAGTGACGTATGGCTCGTACAGGGCATAACAGGATGTCGTCCTCAAGGTCACGAACAAAGTCTGATAAAGCAGGGATGGAGTACAAACGTTGAGCACAAGGACCTTGGCGCACAGCCTCATTCTTGGCGATGAACTCAGGAACGGGACGAAAGGAAATGCGGGACCAGTCTGCCGTCCAGGTCAATGACGACCTTTCCAGAGCGTGAAGCTCGGAAACTCTAGACGCCAAAGCGAAAGCCGCCAGGAAAGCAGTCATGTAGGAAACAGCTTTAATAGAGGCAGACTGTAAAGGTTCGAAGGGCGGATAGAGAAGGGCACTAAGAACCACACCAATATCCCACTTCGGTAACGGCTGGCGAGTACGGCGAGACTGTAAAGCGAAAGCACGTAGGAGAGCAGAGATATTGTCGTTCAGACTAATGTCGATGCCGGTCGAAAGACGTAAACCCTAGCCAAAGCACACCGGTACCCCCCAATGGTGCTGATTTGAAACTTCTTATCTCGATGTAGGTGAAGGAGGAAGTCAGCTACTAAGGAAAGAGAGGCAGAGTCCGGATCGGAATCACATTCTCGGCACCAGGAGACGAAATAGGCCCATTTCGATTGATAGAGCTGCGATGTGGAAGATCGATTGGCTGAAACCATCATCTG
The DNA here is from genome assembly GCA_036873755.1 of Hanleya hanleyi. Taxonomy (NCBI): domain Eukaryota; kingdom Metazoa; phylum Mollusca; class Polyplacophora; order Lepidopleurida; family Hanleyidae; genus Hanleya; species Hanleya hanleyi. The sequence continues at coordinate 24,686 of JAVTVY010035255.1, read as the reverse complement.
TGCAACTTCTGCTGAAAATCCTTGGACTGTAAGTGCACTCTGGATAGTCTGCAGACGTGTAAGTTGAGCCACCGCGGGTTGAAATGGATTATCCCTGGAGGTTGACGCAACAGGCTGGGCCAAACTGGAAGACGACATGGCGGAGCAGTGAGAAGCGGAACCAGTACCGAAAACCACTGACGACGAGGCCACCATGGAACCACGAGCAGAATGACGCAGTCATGCTGAGAAATCTTTTGAAGAACTTCCTGAATCAGGGCCATGAGAAGGAACGAATTCACGAGACGCCAACTCCAATGCTGAACTGCTAGGATGACTGCCTTCATCTCCAGAAGGTTGATGTGAAGTCTGGCATCCAACCTCGACCATCTGCCGGACACCTCCAGTCAGTCCAGATGGGCTCCCCAACCGGTCTCGGAAGCATCGGTGTAGAGATGGTGATCCGGAGATGGAAATCAGAAGGGAACTTCCCGCATGACGTTGTGGCGGGACTGCCACCAAATCAGATGTGGATGTAGAGACGTCAATACCGGAACTAAGGGATTGAGGGATGACGTCAGAAGATAAGGAGACAGATGGTACTGCAGCGGCCGAACTTGGAGACGTCCGTAAAGAGTAAGGTCCTGCATGGATGTGAGTAAACCCAGAAGGCTTTGCCACCGCTGACGAGTTTGATAAGTTGATGACAAAAACCTTAGTATTAACACCTGAATCTTGGTCCACCGGTCCTCTGGGGGGCGCACCAGTTGTTGGCGAGTATTGAACACTGCCCCGATGTAACGACGAAGTTGCGCTGGAACCAACTCTGACTTCTGAGGGTGAGGTATGAACCCGAGATAACGTAGAACGAGCAGTGAACCGGACCTGAGCGTTGAGAAGGGACTTGTCCGCAGCCCACAAGAGGATGTCGTCTATGTAAACCTCGATGTGAATGCCCCGTAGATGGAGAAACGCCATGACTGGAGAAGTGATACGGGTGAGAAGCCATGGGGCGATGTAGACTCCGAACGAGAGGACTTGCCACTCGAACCGACGGACTTGCCACTCGAACCGACGATCGTTGATGGTGAAACGAAGGAACCGCTGATGACGAGGAAGAATAGGTATATGGAGATATGCGTCTTGCAAATTGATGGAGGCCAACCAATCCCGGTGATGTACGCGGGCCCGGATCGATGAGACTGACATCTTGAAATGAGGCGGCGGAGCCAGATGAAACTTGTTGAGCTGCTTGAGATCGATGATCATACGCATTTGGTCGGAATCTTTCTTCGGGACAAGGGAGACATGACTAGAAACCGATGCTGTCTTCGGCATGCGGTAGCTCTCTGACGGCACCTTTGGCGATGAGCGTGACGACAGAGGAAAGAGGCGTCTGAAAGTGTCCTGTGGGAACTGGCAGTAGCGAAGGACGAGGCCGAGAGATGAGTCTGGGAATCCATTCTTCAATGTCTTGATAATCCAGTCGTCGTCTGTTATGAGCTGCCAATTCTCCCAGAAATGTTGTAAACGGCCGCTGACGACCTGATGACTGAAAGGGCGGATGGGAGATGGAATACGGAGAGTCACTTGTTGGAAGCACCTCTTCCTCTGGAGAATTTCCCACGGGTGGAACGACGGCCACGGGCTTGTGGAGGCTTGTCGAAGCCACGCTCACGCTCACGCTGGGTAGGCTTGGATACACGATTCCGGTTAGGCTTCTGGTCAACGGAAAAGGCAGGACGCCGAGCCGCAGCAGAAATCAATCTAGAAGTCCTTTCCTCACGAATACTAAGCATGACGGACTCGATTGCGTTGTTGAAGACAAACTTAGAGGATAACGGCTGTTGTAACAGTTGGTCTTTAAAAATGTATGGAACGTCAGGCTTGACATACTGAAGCAATGCTTTACGCTGAGCTTGAAGAAGCGAAACATAGGAAAAAGCACCAGCCTCAATGACATGACGGTTAGATATATTGAGCGTGGCAATAAAAGCTCGTGAATAGGCAAGACGACCAGGAGAAAAACGAGCCGAACCATCACGCTGAAGTAAGGCAGGATCCAAAGTAAGCCGAGATGTAGCCAACAAAAACCAATCGGTGAAGGATGTAATACGTTGAATTGCCAGCAACATCTCCATAAGATTATCGACAACTTTGGTAGGAACACCAATAGAAGTTGTTTTAGAAGATTTCGAAACCGGACTCAATCACGATTGGGAGGTTTGTCGGGAAGAACGTTATCATGAAGTTGGTAAAATGAAAACGAGGGCTTCTTAAACTTGTCATCCTCCAACTGACGATCAAAAGCAATACAATTAAGACTCCCAAGCCGGAGACGGCGCACACGAAAGAGGCGTCTTAGTAGAACCAGACGTGAACGCGAAAGAAGCCGCTGTCGGACATTTAACCCGAGAGGATGAAGAGACAGCAGTAGTAGGAACGGGCATGTCCGGAACGAGAGCCAAAAGAGCCGCCATCTTGTCTGTAAATGGCATCGATGACGAATCTTCCGAACTATCCGAAGAAGATGAGGAATCCCGACTAGAGGACGACGACGTCGAAAGAGGTTTTGGAGAACAAACGACGGGCCGACGACGAGAGGTAGACAATAAATGATCAAAAGATTGATCAAGAAATGGAGTCTGCGACTGACGAACTTGACGACCCCGATGGGGAGGTGAGGCAGAACGACGTGACAATCGGCGTGGAGGCGAACGGGAACGCCGAACAGGAGTAGGAGAACGGCGTACCGGAGCACGGGAAAGCCGTAAAGAAGTACTAGGACGTTGTGGTGTACGAGACCGACGAACAGGAGAACAAGAACGACGTACAGGTGTATGAGGACGAGACTGCGTAATGGAACGTCAAGGCGGAATAACAAGACGACGTACAGGCGAACGAGAACAAGAACGGCGTTGCGATGTACAAGAATGTCGTTTAGAAGAACGGAAACGACGTTGTGACGGGTCAACAAACGTAGAAACCGAAGGCTGTAAATCCGCAATTTGAAAATCCGTAGTCCGAAAGCCTGATTTAGTTAAAACAGCAGAAGAAGATCGAGATTTAAAACGCAGAGGCGAAGTCGACATGCGATTTAGTTTTTTCTTTTTGATAGATCTGGACTGAGACAGGCCGTCTGACAAAAGATTAGGTGAAGTGACACGCGGTATCATCCCAACTTATACACTCCATACACGTGGACTGACGGTAACAGAGGTGACCTTTGCATGAGAAACAGACAGTGTGAGCATCCAAACTAGACCAAAACTGCCGAGAAGAACGGCAAGATTTAGAATTTACAGGGACAGATATCTCAGACATAATGTCTACGTAATACTGCAAGAATACTAGCTTAGAAAAATACAACGGTAGGTCAAACTAGCACACTATAAAGAACTCCTTGATACAACCACTCGCGAGTAGATGCAATGAGAATGAAAGGGTTTTTGTAACCCCCATTTTATGAAAGACCCTTGTGCATAATATTCAATATTATGCAATACTGTTGGGCAGATTCTAAACCTCTTATACCAAATGTCAGAACAAACGGACACACCCCTCCAGGGCCTCCATTCACTCCGGCGTCCTTGACCGCTCTAAGTTCCCGCCAAAACTTAAGACCTCAGTTTGATTCTATAATAAACATAGCATTTAAAAAGCAATAACATTTATGTACCTCCCCCAGTCTTTGATTAACAGTGTGGGTGGGAGGCGGGATCGCAAGGTAAGTATAAGGGTCTTTCCCACTTCCCACCTCTTCCCACTTCCCTTATATGTGTTGTAATTTCATAATGGGGGGTTACAAAAACCCTTTCATTTTATATCAAGACACCTTATACTTACCTTGTGCATAATATTTAATATTATGCAATACTGTTGGGTAACCCTAGAATTTGTGGGAACCCTGGCGGGTAGGCTAACCAAAGACAAAAGGTAGATACCTGTATCAATTTGAGAGCGAAAAGGCCGTCATTGATATGTAACCCAGGCCTCTCTGTTACCTGATAGCTAGGGCACTACCCTGGTGAAAGTCCGAGCTTTCTTTTGGTACACCTGCTAGGGAAAAACCCTAATAACACGAGCCAAATGACAAAGGCTAAACATTGTCTGTGATGAATTTGATATACTCACTTTAATGCTTTAACTCCGGCCGAGGCCTGTTTCCTGAGGATGCGTCGGACGGGTCCCTTTGGACATGAGTGCCCGAAAGGCGCTTTCTAACGGAAGTATGCGCGGCATTGCTCAGCCTTTTAGTGAGAGTAGCCATTTCAATGCTAGCTGTCGACGTAGAAGGGTCCAGGAGATAATACTTGATAAAAGTAGCCTCAGATCTCCACTGAGCAACGTCCATGATGACACTAAGTGAAGCTCCCTTAAATAACGCTTCCGAAGTGGCTACCGCTCTGGTCTCATGGGCTTTGGCGAAAACAAACTCTTTAGTCTGGGCAGCTGCATAGACCATCTGAATGGTTTCAACAATCCATCGAGCGATGGTGTCTGGAAGCCGGTTTGTGGTTATTGATCTGATGGGTAATCCACAAATGATTGTCTGAAGTTCGAAGGTGTTTGGTAGCTTCGATATAATACTTCACAGCGCGCACCGGACATAAGAATTTATCGTCAGGAGAGAACTTACCTAGGTCAACTAAAACCAAGGGTTTTGCGCCATGTTTGATAGTCTCTGTTTTCGACACAAAGTCAGCCCGCGGCTGAAGTAGCAGACCTTCGCCCGTAAAATGTAGGCGATCTTTCTCAGCGGAGAGAGCATGGATCTCAGATCTCCGTCGAGCGGACGCCACAGCGACGAGAAATACAGCCTTAAGTGTCAAGATCTTAAGGCTGGCCTGACCCATGGGCTCGAAAGGTGGTCTCGTAAGTGCATTTAAGACCAATTCGAGATTCCATGCAGGAGGCATTTTCTTCACCCGAGGTCGTAGGTGGAACATGCCTTTGATCAGGTCGTCTAATGGTTTGCTCTGTGTAACCTTAGACCCGTCTCGAAAACCAGGGTGGATTGTTGCTATGGCAGACCGGTAACCAGCTATTGTTACTGGTTGTAGTCCCTTTTCTTCGTATAAGAATACGAAGAAGTCTGCTACTTCTCCCGGAGTTGTTTGAGAGGGATTCTTATAGTTTCTCTCGCACCACTCCGAGAACAGACTGAGTTTAGAGATATAAACCCGTCTGGTGGAGGGTCTTCTACATTGTGCCATGAGATCGGCAGCTTGTTGAGAAAAGCCCTCCTGACATCGAGATTCGATGACAGATTCCATGCAGTCGATTTGAACATTGCTGGGTTGTCGTGAACTCGATGCCCCCGGCATTGTGTGAGGAGATCTGGACGGTCCGGCAGAATGCGTGGGTAGTCTACGACAAGATTGACGAGACTCGTCAACCACGATCGTGTCGGCCAGAAAGGAGCGATTAGAATGACTCTGCAATTCTCGCTCTCGATCTTTTTGAGAACCATCGGAATCAGTATGGTCGGATGATACGCGTAAGCGTTGTCCTTCGTGGCAAATAGGTCTACGTGAGGAGTCGACCACTGAAAGAAGACTTGTCTGAGTACCAAGTCGTTCAACTGCCATTCGGTCGGACGAACCCTCTGTTGACGAGACAGAGAGTCCGCAAGCACGTTCCGTATCCCCGGAATATGCGCTGCTCGCAGGGTCACCTGATGCTTGATGCACCACTGGAATAGCTTCCAGGTCATAAAACATAGCTGGGGGTATCTGGTCCCTCCCTGCTTGTTTATGTATGCGACCACTGTTGAGCTGTCCGACCTTACCAGAACAACTTTCTCCCGCTCGTTTCAACGCTAGGATGACTGCTCTCATCTCCAAGAGATTGATATGCCAAGTCTTTTCCTGCGCGGTCCACATTCCTTGTGCCAGGTTCTCGTCCAGATGTGCTCCCCAGCCGTCCATGGAGGCGTCCGTAAATAGGACTAGACTCGATTCCGGCGGATGCAACGGGGCCCCCCGTGATGAGGTTGTCCCGGTTCCGCCACCAGCCGAGGGCTGATAATAGATTCGAGTCTATCGGGATTGGTTGGTTCAAATGACCTGTGCTCTGTTTCCAGAAGGACATTAGGTACATTTGTATGGGTCTGCGTCGAAGTGGACCGTAGTTGACCACTTCTCCCAGACTGACCAGTCGACCCAGAAGACGCACGAACTCTCTCGCCGGGAGAGCTCAACAGGTGAAGAACACCGCGAGCATCTCCTCCAGCAGATCTAGGGCAGCCGGCGAAGGCCGGACCCGCCCGATCCGGAGATCGAACTGAACCCCCAGGTGTGTGAACAACTGTGATGGGGTCAGCGCTGACTTGGGTACGTTGACTATCCAGCCGCTGAGAAGCGCATGGAAGAGTGTCAACCTGATCGCATAGGTGACCGCCGTTTCCGACGGTCCCTTGACCAACCAATCGTCGATGTAGGTGCTGATATCCACACCACACCTCCGTAGGACGACCGATAGGGCATCCACTACCCGTGTGAAAACTCGAGGGGCAGATGTAATTCCGAACGGTAATATTTGGAATTCCAATATCTTGCCGTCGATGGCGAACCTTAGATACTTTGTGTAGTCCGAATGAATCGGTACGTGAAAGTATGTGTCCTTCAAATCTATTGAAGCGGCCCACATGCCGACCCGTAGGCCGGCCCGTACAGATCGAAGAGTTTCCATCTTGAATCTTGCGATGCGAATGTAACGGTTGAGGGGTCGTAGATTGAGGACCGATCGCCATCCCCCGGTTTTCTTGGACACCAAAAACATCCTGGTGTAAAACCCCGGATCCGTTGCCGGATCTTTCACCTCTACTACCGCCGCTTTGGCGAGGAGGGAAGATATCTCGTCCCGTATAATGGTAATTTGACGGGGGTCTCGAGGTAACCGGGTCACCAGTGGGGTCCCTGTCAGCGGAGGTGAACGACTTGGAGCGCTCCATTCCATTCGATAACCTTCGGCGACAATCTGCCTTACTAGGCTGTCTGCGCTGTATAGATTCCACCAAGAGGTGAAATGCGCGAGACGGCCTCCAACCGGCAGTTCCGGGCGCCGACACAGAAGTGTCGAGTCCGGTGGCTCCCCCCCCCCCCCAAACCCGTGCTGAGCTTGAGGTTGGTGTCCTGGGCAGTGGGGGAGCGCACACTGACATGTCAGGTGCGCTTCCCACCCTTACCAGCGGGCTTAGAGGGGTTGTTAGACCCTTTCTTGCCCTTCCCCTTGCCACGGTAGCCTCTTCTGGCTTTCTTGGTCTTCGAAGAGCCGGAGAAAGTATCAGTGGGCTTGGAAACGCTGGCTTTGCGTTTCCCCTTAGCAAGGGTCTGGTTTTGTTTGACCATGGACTCAAGCTCCTGAGAGTCAATATGACCCTCAGCAGCGTAAGATTTGAGTCCATCGGAGAACAGCTCATCATTACCGAGACGTAAGTTGATGAGGTTCTGCGCATGGTCTTTTGAGCCCAGTCGAGACTCAGCCAGGAAGAGACTCAGTCGGACAATCTGCACTCTGCCTATCACCCCCGTCAGAATGTCCAACCCCGTTGCAGTAGCCAACTGCATACAGTGGTAGAACTCTGGGGGTGCTTGAGGAACCGATAGCGGTTCTCCATCGCCAGCCGGAAGCATCACGGGTTTCGGAATCGCTTCCGCGTCCATGGAGTGCAGCCGGGACATTGCATCATCAGCCGTACGCTGCAGGGCAGCTACTTGCGATGCGTGTGTCATGTGCAGTAGGTGGCTGAAGGTTCGTAACCCGGCCCGGGCCGAACACTCTGCCGTCTTGAGCTCTTCCTCAACTGACCGGTGCAACGTATCGTTTGGATGTAGATCCTCCCGATGTTGCTTGCCTGTCAGGAAAAAGGCGGACTACGGTCCAACCTTCGAAGCCGATTCCGTCCGCTTGACTTCGGACGGAGGGCCTCTGAAGAGCTCAGTGAACCCGGGTGGAGCCGTACGCAGGGAACGCTTACCCTTTCCCTGCGGCCTCACCGAAAGCGCATCGAAAGCCTGATCCACGAATGGATCTAGCCCTAACGAGGGTAGCTCCGGCCGGCGAGCCGGCGGCTGACATGTTAGCGATCGCTTAACGGGTTCTTGCTGCTTAGTGTTCGTAGGGACACCACACACTTCAGCAGCATACGCTAACGACCTAGTCCAAGAGGACATATGGCCGAGCGTACGGAGCTGTGGGCCTCCAGGCATCTTCTGTTGAGCGGCAGCCCGCAGAAGAGCCGCATCGATGGTACCCACTTGCTCCTGGTTCAAGTCAACGTGAGGGACGGGGTCCTCTCCGGACATTGAACCGACCTCCATATCCGTATCCTCAAGCAACCGATCATCAATAGAGCCGATGACGGAGCCGGATGAAGATCCTAGGTCACCCGTGGGGCGTGACCAAGAGGATTGGATATGATCCCCATTCAACGGGTAACCGTCACGGCCAAGGCCGTTGAACGGAGTCATGATCATGAGCACGGGCTAGCAACCCGGCATCGGAGTGATCACGGCCACCGTACGACGCCACAACACGGACCGGGCGGTCCGTGTCGGCCGGAGATTGCTCGACCTCAATCTCGGCTAGGCTGGTGGACTTGGCCATCCCGTCGAGCACAGTTGTGTTCCCATCCATACCATCTCCCGTCGGACCCCGAGAGGGGTCGGACCGTGTCTCACTAGCGACTAGAGTCATAGGAGCACTTGATGGTTTGGATAGGACTACAAGTCTCAGACGGGCCGCGCAAAGTCTTGGCTCGAACCTTCGACTTGCGCGCCCTGCGTTTCTTGGTCGAAGAATTAGCAGGGGGCTTTCCCAACGCGGCGCCCCCTATACGGGGAACCACGAACACCGGTGTGCCTCTTTCGCTGGCAGGAGTCGCGCCCTGGGACAGGCCCAGAGCACGATAAAGCTCCGCAAAACGTGCATCCAGCTCCGCTTCGGGTATAAACCTTCCTACGGGTTGGGATACCGCAGGAAGACCCGAACCGGAGGTACCCGGGTTCACGGTCGGTAGTGCCGCCACGGACCGGGAACGCACAAACAGCCAGCGCTGAAAGACGTCCTCAGTCCAGGCAGAGCACACCTCGCACCTATTCCCTTCCGTGCATTGCGAACATTTCGAGCACTCATGCCCAATGTTACCCGTAACCGACCATTGATGGCATTTTGAGCAACCGGACGGGGACGCTTTTCCAGATTTATCCGAGTGAGACATAATTCTGAAAAATATAGATATGATTAAATTAGTGCCAATAATCATATCGTACAGAGCATATAACTTCTCACAGTGCCAGCTCTGGGCTTATAGAACGATCCCGCACAGGTGTAGTCCTCTCATAGTGTACTAGGGACCTCATGTTGTACCGCCACAACACCATAGATGCCACTATGTGTACAGAAACGAGCTCAATCAAAGAAAGTCTCAGTTTCTTGGTATTATAACAAGAGATGGACCCCATCGTAACTGTCCATTCGTAAAAATCAGGCGTACAACACCGTAATGCGCAAACAATGAATAGTGATTCACTGTATAGGTATCAGTATAGCCCGACTTGTACTGTAATACCTTTGCAGCACCACATGCTGAACTACTATACATGTGCAAATGTATAGTTGATAATTACGGTACACCATATATACATCAACTGTAAATAGTATTGGAGCGAAAGAAAGTTTGGAACGTGAAACATTCTATACAGTATTTTATTTCCATAACATGCCAAAAAATACTTCGCATCGTCCTACTAATATACAGACAACAATGTGCTATTGTTGTGAAGCGGCCCACATGCCGACTCGAAGGCCGGCCCGTACAGATCGAAGAGTTTCCATCTTGAATCTCTCGATGCGAATGTAACGGTTGAGAGGCCGTAGATTGAGGACCGGTCGCCATCCCCTGGTTTTCTTGGACACCAAAAACATCCTGGTGTAAAACCCCGGATCCGTTGCCGGATCTTTCACCTCTACTACCGCCGCTTTGGCGAGGAGGGAAGTTATCTCGTCCCGTATAATAGCAATTTGACGGGACAATCTGCCTTACCAGGCCGTCTGCACTGGACCGATTCCACCAAGAGGTGAAGTGCGCTAGACGGCCTCCGACCGGCAGTTCCGGGCACCGACACAGAAGTGCCGAGTCCGGTAGGGCTCCCCCCCCAAACTCGTGCTGAGCTTGAGGTTGGTGTCCTGGGCAGTGAGGGAGCGCACACTGACATGTCAGGTGCGCTTCCCACCCTTACCAGCGGGTTTAGAAGGGTTGTTAGACCCTTTCTTACCCTTCCCCTTGCCACGGTAGCCTCTTCTGGCTTTCTTGGGCTTCGAAGAGCCGGAGAAAGACTCAGCGGGCTTGGAAACGCTGGCTTTGAGTTTCCCCTTAGCAAGGGTCTGGTGTTGTTTGACCATGGACTCAAGCTCCTGAGAGTCAATATGACCCTCAGCAGCGTAAGCTTTGAGTCCGTCGGAGAACAGCTCCTCATTACCGAGAGGTAAATTGATGAGGTTCTGCACATGGTCTCTCGAACCCAGTCGAGACTTAGCCAGGAAGAGTCTCCGTCGGGCAATCTGCACTCTGGCTATCACCCGCGTGAGAAGATCCAACCCTGTTGCAGTAGCCAACTGCATACAGTGGTTGAACTCTGGGGGTGCCTGAGGAACCGATAGCGGTGGTTCTCCATCGCCAGCCGGGAGCACCACGGGTTTCGGAATCGCTTCCGCATCCATGGAGTGCAACCGGGACACTGCGTCATCAGCCGTACGCTGCAGGGCAGCTACGTGCAATGCGTGTGTCATGTGCAGAAGGTGGCTAAAGGTTAGTAACCCGGCCCGGGCCGAACACTGCCACCTTGAGCTCTTCCTCAGCCGACCGACGCAACGTATCGTTTGGATGAAGATCCTCCCGATGTTGTCTGCCGGTCAAGAAAAAGGCAGACTGCCATCCAACCTTCGAAGCCTATTCCGTCCGCTTGACTTCGGACGGAGGGCCTCTGAAGAGCTCAGTGAACCCGGGTGGAGCCGTACGCAGGGAACGCTTACCCTTTCCCTGCGGCCTCACCGAAAGCGCTTCGAAAGGTTGATCCACGAATGGTTCTAGCCCTAACGAGGGTAGCTCCGGCCGGCAGCGTACGCTAGCGACCTAGTCCAAGAGGACATATGGCCGAGCGTAAGGAGTTGTGGGCCTCCCGGCATCTTCTGTTGAGCGGCAGCCCGCAGAAGAGCCACATCGATGGTGTCATCGATGGTACCCACTTGCTCCTGGTTCACGTCAACGTGAGGGATGGAGTCCTCTCCGGACGTTGAACTGACCTCCATATCCGTATCCTCAAGCAACCGATCATCAATAGAGTCGATGACGGAGCCGGATGAAGATCCTAGGTCACCCGTGGGGCGTGACCAAGAGGATTGGATATGATCCCCGTTCAACGGGTAACCGTCACGGCCGAGGCCGGATGTTCCCGGTTGAACGGAGTCATGATCACGAGCACGGGCTAGCAACCCGGCATCGGAGTGATCACGGCCACCGTACAACGCCACAACACGGACCGGAGGGTCCGTGTCGGCCAGAGATTGCTCGACACCTCAATCTCGGCTAGGCTGGTGGACTTGGCCATCCCGTCGAGCACAGTTGTGCTCCTATCCGTACCATCTCCCGTCGGATCCCGAGAAGGATCGGACGGTGTCTCACTAGCGACTAGTCGTAGGAGCACTTGATGGTTTGGATAGGGCTACAAGAGTCTCAGACGGGCCGCGCAAAGTCTTGGCTCGCACCTCCGACTTGCGCGCCCTGCGTTTCTTGGTCGAAGAATTCGCAGGGGGCTTTCCCAACGCGGCGCTCCCTATACGAGGAACCACGAACACCGGTGTGCCTGTTTCGCTGGCAGCCATCGCACCCTGGGACAGGCCCAGAGCACGATAAAGCTCCGCAAAACGTGCATCCAGCTCCGCTTCGGGTATAAACCTTCCTACGGGTTGGGATACCGCAGGAAGACCCGAACCGGAGGTACCCGGGTTCACGGTCGGTAGTGCCGCCACGGACCGGGAACGCACAAACAGCCAGCGCTGAAAGACGTCCTCAGTCCAGGCAGAGCACACCTCGCACCTATTCCCTTCCGTGCATTGCGAACATTTCGAGCACTCATGCCCAATGTTACCCGTAACCGACCATTGATGGCATTTTGAGCAACCGGACGGGGACGCTTTTCCAGATTTATCCGAGTGAGACATAATTCTGAAAAATATAGATATGATTAAATTAGTGCCAATAATCATATCGTACAGAGCATATAACTTCTCACAGTGCCAGCTCTGGGCTTATAGAACGATCCCGCACAGGTGTAGTCCTCTCATAGTGTACTAGGGACCTCATGTTGTACCGCCACAACACCATAGATGCCACTATGTGTACAGAAACGAGCTCAATCAAAGAAAGTCTCAGTTTCTTGGTATTATAACAAGAGATGGACCCCATCGTAACTGTCCATTCGTAAAAATCAGGCGTACAACACCGTAATGCGCAAACAATGAATAGTGATTCACTGTATAGGTATCAGTATAGCCCGACTTGTACTGTAATACCTTTGCAGCACCACATGCTGAACTACTATACATGTGCAAATGTATAGTTGATAATTACGGTACACCATATATACATCAACTGTAAATAGTATTGGAGCGAAAGAAAGTTTGGAACGTGAAACATTCTATACAGTATTTTATTTCCATAACATGCCAAAAAATACTTCGCATCGTCCTACTAATATACAGACAACAATGTGCTATTGTTGTGAAGCGGCCCACATGCCGACTCGAAGGCCGGCCCGTACAGATCGAAGAGTTTCCATCTTGAATCTCTCGATGCGAATGTAACGGTTGAGAGGCCGTAGATTGAGGACCGGTCGCCATCCCCCGGTTTTCTTGGACACCAAAAACATCCTGGTGTAAAACCCCGGATCCGTTGCCGGATCTTTCACCTCTACTACCGCCGCTTTGGCGAGGAGGGAAGTTATCTCGTTCCGTATAATAGCAATTTGACGGGACAATCTGCCTTACCAGGCCGTCTGCACTGGACCGATTCCACCAAGAGGTGAAGTGCGCTAGACGGCCTCCGACCGCCAGTTCCGGGCACCGACACAGAAGTGCCGAGTCCGGTAGGGCTCCCCCCCCCAAACTCGTGCTGAGCTTGAGGTTGGTGTCCTGGCTCAGCCAAGTCCACCAGCCTAGCCGAGATTGAGGTGTCGAGCAATCTCTGGTGTCTGAAGAGCTCAGTGAACCCGGGTGGAGCCGTACGCAGGGAACGCTTACCCTTTCCCTGCGGCCTCACCGAAAGCGCTTCGAAAGGTTGATCCACAAATGGTTCTAGCCCTAACGAGGGTAGCTCCGGCCGGCAGCGTACGCTAGCGACCTAGTCCAAGAGGACATATGGCCGAGCGTAAGGAGTTGTGGGCCTCCCGGCATCTTCTGTTGAGCGGCAGCCCGCAGAAGAGCCACATCGATGGTGTCATCGATGGTACCCACTTGCTCCTGGTTCACGTCAACGTGAGGGATGGAGTCCTCTCCGGACGTTGAACTGACCTCCATATCCGTATCCTCAAGCAACCGATCATCAATAGAGTCGATGACGGAGCCGGATGAAGATCCTAGGTCACCCGTGGGGCGTGACCAAGAGGATTGGATATGATCCCCGTTCAACGGGTAACCGTCACGGCCGAGGCCGGATGTTCCCGGTTGAACGGAGTCATGATCACGAGCACGGGCTAGCAACCCGGCATCGGAGTGATCACGGCCACCGTACAACGCCACAACACGGACCTGAGGGTCCGTGTCGGCCAGAGATTGCTCGACCTCAATCTCGGCTAGGCTGGTGGACTTGGCCATCCCGTCGAGCACAGTTGTGCTCCTATCCGTACCATCTCCCGTCGGATCCCGAGAAGGATCGGACGGTGTCTCACTAGCGACTAGAGTCGTAGGAGCACTTGATGGTTTGGATAGGGCTACAAGAGTCTCAGACGGGCCGCGCAAAGTCTTGGTTCGCACCTCCGACTTGCGCGCCCTGCGTTTCTTGGTCGAAGAATTCGCAGGGGGCTTTCCCAACGCGGCACTCCCTATACGAGGAACCACGAACACCGGTGTGCCTGTTTCGCTGGCAGCCATCGCACCCTGGGACAGGCCCAGAGCACGATAAAGCTCCGCAAAACGTGCATCCAGCTCCGCTTCGGGTATAAACCTTCCTACGGGTTGGGATACCGCAGGAAGACCCGAACCGGAGGTACCCGGGTTCACGGTTGGTAGTGCCGCCACGGACCGGGAACGCACAAACAGCCAGCGCTGAAAGACGTCCTCAGTCCAGGCAGAGCACACCTCGCACCTATTCCCTTCCATGCATTGCGAACATTTCGAGCACTCATGCCCAATGTTACCCTTAACCGACCATTGATGGCATTTTGAGCAACCGGACGGGGACGCTTTTCCAGATTTATCCGAGTCAGACATAATTCTGAAAAATATAGATATGATTAAATTAGTGCCAATAATCATATCGTACAGAGCATATAACTTCTCACAGTGCCAGCTCTGGGCTTATAGAACGATCCCGCACAGGTGTAGTCCTCTCATAGTGTACTAGGGACCTCATGTTGTACCGCCACAACACCATAGATGCCACTATGTGTACAGAAACGAGCTCAATCAAAGAAAGTCTCAGTTTCTTGGTATTATAACAAGAGATGGACCCCATCGTAACTGTCCATTCGTAAAAATCAGGCGTACAACACCGTAATGCGCAAACAATGAATAGTGATTCACTGTATAGGTATCAGTATAGCCCGACTTGTACTGTAATACCTTTGCAGCACCACATGCTGAACTACTATACATGTGCAAATGTATAGTTGATAATTACGGTACACCATATATACATCAACTGTAAATAGTATTGGAGCGAAAGAATGTTTGGAACGTGAAACATTCTATACAGTATTTTATTTCCATAACATGCCAAAAAATACTTCGCATCGTCCTACTAATATACAGACAACAATGTGCTATTGTTGTGAAGCGGCCCACATGCCGATCCGAAGGCCGGCCCGTACAGATCGAAGAGTTTCCATCTTGAATCTCTCGATGCGAATGTAACAGTTGAGAGGCCGTAGATTGAGGACCGGTCGCCATCCCCCGGTTTTCTTGGACACCAAAAACATCCTGGTGTAAAACCCCGGATCCGTTGCCGGATCTTTCACCTCTACTACCGCCGCTTTGGCGAGGAGGGAAGTTATCTCGTCCCGTATAATAGCAATTTGACGGGACAATCTGCCTTACCAGGCCGTCTGCACTGGACCGATTCCACCAAGAGGTGAAGTGCGCTAGACGGCCTCTGACCGGCAGTTCCGGGCACCGACACAGAAGTCCGGTAGGCTCCCCCCCCCCAAACTCGTGCTGAGCTTGAGGTTGGTGTCCTGGGCAGTGAGGGAGCGCACACTGACATGTCAGGTGCGCTTCCCACCCTTACCAGCGGGTTTAGAAGGGTTGTTAGACCCTTTCTTACCCTTCCCCTTGCCACGGTAGCCTCTTCTGGCTTTCTTGGGCTTCGAAGAGCCGGAGAAAGACTCAGCGGGCTTGGAAACGCTGGCTTTGAGTTTCCCCTTAGCAAGGGTCTGGTGTTGTTTGACCATGGACTCAAGCTCCTGAGAGTCAATATGACCCTCAGCAGCGTAAGCTTTGAGTCCGTCGGAGAACAGCTCCTCATTACCGAGAGGTAAATTGATGAGGTTCTGCACATGGTCTCTCGAACCCAGTCGAGACTTAGCCAGGAAGAGTCTCCGTCGGGCAATCTGCACTCTGGCTATCACCTTCGTGAGAAGATCCAACCCTGTTGCAGTAGCCAACTGCATACAGTGGTTGAACTCTGCCTGAGGAACCGATAGCGGTGGTTCTCCATCGCCAGCCGGGAGCACCACGGGTTTCGGAATCGCTTCCGCATCCATGGAGTGCAACCCGGACACTGCGTCATCAGCCGTACGCTGCAGGGCAGCTACGTGCAATGCGTGTGTCATGTGCAGAAGGTGGCTAAGGTTAGTAACCCGGCCCGGGCCGAACACTGCCACCTTGAGCTCTTCCTCAGCCGACCGACGCAACGTATCGTTTGGATGAAGATCCTCCCGATGTTGTCTGCCGGTCAGGAAAAAGGCAGACTGCCATCCAACCTTCGAAGCCTATTCCGTCCGCTTGACTTCGGACGGAGGGCCTCTGAAGAGCTCAGTGAACCCGGGTGGAGCCGTACGCAGGGAACGCTTACCCTTTCCCTGCGGCTTCACCGAAAGCGCTTCGAAAGGTTGATCCACGAATGGATCTAGCCCTAACGAGGTTTAGAATCTACCCAATAGTATTGCATAATATTAAATATTATGCACAAGGTAAGTATAAGGTGTCTTGAAAAAAAAGAGGGAGTATCAGGAGAGAGCAGGGGCTTAAGTAACCTAGCTGAGCTCCCTAAGGGGAGACAAGTTTCGTTTTAATTATTTTGCAAGGGATTCTCCAAAGGGAGATAAGGCTAAAGCAATAGCAGGTGAAGATTTGAGCAATAAATCAGGAAATCACTGAAGTGTTCGTGTCCGGTCTATAACTGTGCATGTTTTTTATACACAGTTGCAATTTTTTGTCAGTGGATACGATGTGTCACGCACTGAAATTGAGGTCAGAGGTCAAAGGTCACTGTTGCTTAAAAATCAGAAAAATCATTGACAGTTATTTATCTACAGTTCTAATTTTTGGTGAATGGATGCCCTAGCGGGGAACGATGTGTTGCATATCAAATGTAGGTCAAGATCATAGGTCATTGCGACCGAAAGATCAGGAAATCATTAAAAATTTCTATTTTTTTATGAGTGGATTCAATTGGGGGAAACGAAGTGTCGCATACCAAAAATTAGGTCAAGGTCAACAAAGGTCACTGTGACCCCAAAATCAGGAAATTATTAAAAATAACTGTTTTTGTGTCGGATACATTAGGGGGGGCACGATGGGTCGCATACCAAAATATAGGTCAAGGGCCAAGGTCACTGTGACCCCAAAATCATGAAATTGTTAAAAATCATGATTTTTTTTGTATCCATTGATATATCAAGGGGAGACGATTTGTCATGTACCAAAATTTAGGTCAAGGTCAATCAAGGTCAAAGTCAAGAAAGTCACATTTCCATATACCTTTTGAAGACGCGGTCATGTAATGCAATGTTGCATTCTGTTCATTCATCCATTAACATTTGTTGTCCATGCGATATCTCTAATTTCAAGGTATGGATTGGTACCAAACTTTGTGTACAGTTTACTCACATTGCAAAGAGAGATCAATTTGTCAAAGGTCAAGGTCACCGTCCCCCAAAACTGAATTAAGTTTAGCTGCCTATACATGTATGTGTTAGGTTGGATGGGTGGGTACAGGTTCCTGTTGCTTCAATGCATTTTGCTGAGAAGCAACAGGAACTTGACAATGTGATGTTTAGCACTGTAATATCACTTGTCTTTATTGCACTATGTAAGCGTCCTGTCTGTGTCTTGTGTGCTGTCCTCAGTGTTTTAAAAGGTGGATGGAGAGTGTCTGGTTCCATGCTGCTTCAAAGATTTCTTCTTTGAAGTAGCAGGAACGCAACTTGGCTGGGTGGTGCTTAGTTGGTTCATCGCGATATAGCTGAAATATTGTTCAAAGTGACGTTAAATTATATTCACTCACTCACCTAGGTTGCAATATTCAGGGTTGTCTCCCCTACATGTATATGGCATTTGTCCTGTGGAGTTGTCTTCCATGTTTGATATATGTAAGAATCAGCTACATTTAGTTAAACTGTTGT
This sequence comes from Hanleya hanleyi, assembly GCA_036873755.1. NCBI lineage: Eukaryota > Metazoa > Mollusca > Polyplacophora > Lepidopleurida > Hanleyidae > Hanleya > Hanleya hanleyi. Next base: position 6,864 of record JAVTVY010035255.1, on the reverse strand, counting down.
GAAATAAAAACCATACATATACTAATTTAACGGGGAGAGGAGTCCTTTATGAACTTCATACTCAATAACAAACGTTTACTTCATCCCTTTCTTCACATCTTTCTACCTTCATGAAAAATTTTCTTGCCTGAAAGGAATCCATTTGAAGGAAAACTACTATTTTCTTTGACTTGTCGATTTCATTGTGGGATATGTGAGCTCTCGGCTCTTGTTTCAAGGTCACCTAGTTTTAATAACAAGAGTTGAGCCCATTTTAGTTTATCATTCAATACAAGATGTGATATATGTTTCTCAGAAGCATAAAATCGTAGACCTTTCTCTGGATTGCTAGCTACCAATTCGGATCAAAGCCATTAACAACCTAGAAATTCGGACCAGTGTAATTCCAGATATACGGGCGTATAAGGGGCTCTTGTTGGAATTTATTTTAACGCAGAAATAGTTAACAGCTGTGATACCGTCAAATTTACCAAACTCCAGAAAAGCGCCATTGTATTGTCACGTGACCTATTTTAGCCAATAGGAGTAAAAGTATGTAAAACAGCGTGACGTAAGCTAGAGGCAGAACATGCATCTGAAAGCATCATGGAGCTGTGTGTGTTATGGTGAAAATTGCAGTTTTGTTAGTAAAAATTGGCAAGAATTACTTTAAATACTAAATAGCTCATACCATTTTCATTTCTAGTTGCCAGAGCGCGGCTTTGTTCGCTCTCCCAACAGCAAAGACACTCGATCTCTCCCGTAAGCTGTCGATGAGAGGAGCGTGTGCGCATACTAAAAGTCCCATGCGGGCTTCTGCGTCGCCCGTCTCGCTACTAGAGCTGCTATCATCCCCGCTGCTCTGATCTTCCATATCTGGGCGAATTGGTAGCCCTGAAGACCAAACGCAGCTTCCTCGTCGCTTTCACCGCTGGGATCGGAACTGACGCTCATCGACATAGATTTCACTAAATCTACCCAAATCATCCGAAGAGCTCCGCGGTGCGTGCACATAGATTACCCGAACAGACAGAAGAGCTCCATGCCTTGACCCTACGTCATATCCGCCTTCTGGATACAGTACAATGGCGGCACTCTGGGACTGCGAGTTCGTGGTTTTAAAAGGATTAGTACTCCTTTAAAAAAAAATTTAAAATGAGAAAAAAAATCTTTTGGGTTCTATTTGGTGAGTTGTTTTAATATGTATCAAAGGCAACCAAACCCGAACTTTTCCTTTAATAGGTGTTTACAGCTAGTGGTGCAGAAAATGGAAGCGTAGCAATACTTATCCCTACCTCTGATGCAACTGGCACACGGACATTCACAATTATGTTAAAGTGATCGTAAACCCCAAATGTTTCCATCAAATGAAAGACCATTGCAAACAGTGTCGGAAAATATTTATTGTAATTTTTTACGATTTTATTACACAGAGTAAACTGCAAATAAAGCATGGTATTCTATGGTGGTCTGTTGCAATCATTTTTAGGTCCAGTGATGTTACACTGCCTTAATACATATATTTCAAACTGTGTGTGCACTTTCCAATACTTGATTCAAGTTTAAGGTGTGTATTCTTTGAGTTTCAACACAGACTCACTGTTCCAATGTGCATGTTTCACCAAAATCTGGGAGATGGTAACTCATAAGTGTCAAGCCAATTTGAATATTGCATTCAATTTCCCCGATTTTGGTGAAACTTGCACATTGGAATAGTGAGTCTGTGTTGAAACTCGCAGTATACAAAATAAAGTTTCCATCAAATGAAAGGCCATTGCAAACATAATAAATTTACATGTAATTTTTACATTTTTAAACTGAAACTTACCTTACTGACATATGCGTTCGTGTGCAAACACGGACTAACAAGTGAAGAAATTAAACAATAGCACAGTTCATTTCCCGCCTAATCACCCACGCCAGCACTCAATCACAATAGATCTCCACTTCTTACTCTTAAATGTAAAGATCCCAAGCGGGGAGGTCGGGTGGGACCATTACTCTGTCAGTAAGGTAAGTTTCAGTTTAAAAATGTAAAAATTACATGTAAATTTATTATATTTTTTACACAGTGAAACTGACCTTACTGACATACATGTATGCGAGAATCCCAAAGCAGGACGGAGGGAAGTCAAAGTGACAGCGACTAATGGCGTGAGGACTAGACGGAAGTCAGCAAGAGACTTCATGCTGGCCATAAAACTTAAATAAGAATAGGCTTTCATAAAGACTCAATAGTGACAGGGTCATATAACGGTATCGTAGACACTGTCCCTATAGTAAGCCCAGACCTCCCAGGCTCATCGGCGCTGACATAATGGAAGTTATATACACGTGCCCCCCCCTTTTTTGAAAGAAAGTTTTTTATGAGGAAACGTGTTCTTACCATTAAAAACCGATAAAAACACACAGGCCTCTAGTGTCTGTGTGCTGACCCGACCCCGGTGATCTGCTGCGCTGTCACCAGTGGTCCCAAGGAAAATAGGTCGTCCTTGATAAGTGTCATGTCTCTCAAGTAGTATGATGCGAAGGTTGTGTGAGATCTCCAAAAACAAGCCCTCATAATATCAGTTACCGACCTGTTGGTCCACAAAGGCCAGGACGCCCCAAGCGCCCTGATCTCATGTGCAGAGACATCACACAACGCAGCCTGCATCGATGACACTCCATCGTAGGCTAACCTAATAGTTTTGGAGAGCCAAGAAGAGATAGTGTTTTTAGATATCTCTTGTTGGCTCCGGGGACAAAATGGTATAAATAATCGCCTTCGCCCAGTACGTAGTACTTTAGTGCGACTAATATATACAGTAAGGGCACGAACCGGACACATAAGGTTGTCCGATTCTAACCCTGAGGAAAGGAAATCAGCTAAAGCTGGAACCCTAAATTCTCTACAAGAAGTGTCGTACAGAGATTGGTTCTTGGCTACAAATTCAGGAATGGTAGTAAGTACCACATAAGTCCATCGAGAATCATGCCTAATTTCCCTAGCATCCAAAGCGTGTAGTTCTGACACGCGAGCCGCTGAAGCCAAGGCTAACAAAAAAACTGTTTTGTAGGATAGGAATTTCAGATCGGCTGTAGTTATGGGTTCAAACGGAGGTTCTGATAAACTCCGTAGAACTAATGCTAAATCCCATTTAGGAAGTTTTGGTACAGAGACAAGCCTGTCAATCCTAAACGATCTAACCAGAGCTGTTAGATTAGGATCAGAGGCAGGATTAACGCCAGTAGACAGGTTAATAATCCTAGATAATGCTGATCTGTAACCGTCCACCGTAGATGGAGCAAGACCCTTGTCTTGAAACAGGTGTAACAAGAAATCTGCTATCTGCTGAACAGAGGCAGAACGGGCATTAATGTTTCTTCCAGTACACCACTCATGGAAGACCCTCCACTTCCCTTGATAACAAGCTGATGTGGAGGATCGAGTGGAAGCAACCATTCTTCTCGAAGCTTCCCTAGAAAACCCAACCTCAGTGAGCTGATCCTTGAGCACTTGCAAGCGTGCAGATGGAATGCCTGAGGTTTGTGGTGGAAAATTGCTGACTTCGGTTGACGAAATAGTTTTTCCCAAAGAGGTAGTCGTCTTGGGACGTCTACCAGTAATTCCAGAAGGTCGGGAAACCACGGGCGAGCTGGCCACCAAGGGACAATTAGATAAACGACGCACGGATGCGCGCGTATCTTTTGTAGAACTAGAGGCAGGATTGAAGGGGGCGGGTAAGCATACGCTATTAGACCCGTCCAATCCTGCGATAGAGCATCGGCTCCCACTGCTAGAGGATCCAGTACAGGGGACATATACAGAGGGAGTTGATGATTCAGGTGAGTAGCGAACAGATCTATCAGCGGTTGTTCCCAAATCTGAGCGATTTGGCGCAGAATGTCTGTTGAAGCTGCCACTCCGTCGGTATAATCTGATGTTTTCTCGACAGTGCGTCGGCTAGTACATTCAGATGTCCTGGTATGTGTCTGGCACGAAGTATGATATCGTTCTGCCAGCACAGATGGTAGAGTATCTCGGTCTGCTACAGAAGCTTCGAGGACCGAGTTCCCCCCATCTTGTTGATGTAAGCTAAGACAGTTGTGTTGTCTGTAGCTACCAGAACCGACTGGCCTTTGAGGTCCTGTATCAATAAGAGTATTGCTCGATTGACGGCCATGAACTCTAACACATTGATATGGAGCAACCTCTCCTGCGGAGTCCAATAGCCTGATATCGACTTGGATCCGAGGTGGGCCCCCCATCCTTGCATCGAAGCATCCGTGAACAGCTGATGAGTAGCTTGAAACGGAAGCAGTGTTACACCAGGCATCACGTTGAGAGGGTCCATCCACCATAATAGGTGATGTTTGACTTCCTCTGTGACAGGAATCATGGGATTCCTGTGCCTGTGTGGCCAATGCTGATTTAAATAGATCATTAGTGGCCTTAACTGTAATCGGCCTCGTGGTGTGACATCCTGTGTGGATGTCAGTAGACCGATTATTGATGCAAACTGGATGGCAGTGCGGCAAGAATGTCTGATGAACAGTGGAATGTCGCGACATATCTTGCACCAACGAACTTCCGGTGGCCGAGCAATGACCAATTTGGTGTTGTACGCCACGCCTAGGAAGTTCCGTTGTTGTGACGGTGTTATCTCCGGTTTTTCCTCGTGTGGGAGATAACCCAGTAGTTCGAGGATGTGCCATACAAATGTTGTATCGCATCGGAGTTGTATTCTGCACATATTCCTGATAATGGAATCGTCTAGGTAAAAATGATATTTGATACTTCGACTGTGCAGATACGCCGCCACTGGCTGAAATACTCTGGTGAAGATCCAAGGGGAACTGGCTAGACCGAAAGGTAGGACCTGAAATTGGAAACGGCGAGCACCGACCAGGAATCTCAGGTACTTCCGGTAACTTGGATGAATCGGGATATGCAGGTAAGCATCCCGAAGATCCAAGGAGGTTAACCATTCCCCTTGAACCAGAGCGGTCCTGATGGACCGAAAGGACTCCATCCGAAAGTGAGGGGGTTTCATCAGGAAGTCCTTGTTCAGCCTGCGCAGATTTATTATCATGCGCATTTCCGGTGTATCCTTCTTTGGCACAAGGAAGACCGGAGAATAGAACCCGGGGACCGGTCGTGGACCGGAAGTTCTATTACTGCATGCTTCTGGATAAGTTTGTCCACAGATGCCTGTGTTACCAGAAGGTGTGCCTTCCGTATAGGTATACGGGAGGGCTTGGGAGCAGCAGTAAGGGGTGGATCTATAGTAAATTCTAGGGGCTAACCGTATCGAATAGTACGGATTACCCACGGATCCATCCCCAGTTTTTGCCAATTCCGCCAAAATCCTTGAAGTCGTCCCCCGACCGGGAGACTGGATTTCGGCGGGACCGGAAGTTGAGGCAATTCGTGGTCCCGCCATGTCATGAGATTGACATGGCCCGAATCGTCATCGGCCCTGCTGCTTTTTGCCACGACCTTTCCCTTTTCCTTTATAGTTGTGATTGGTCTGGCCTTGCTGTTGTGGCATGCGACCCGCCGCTTGAGACTTCCCTTTTGGACCGGAAGCGGAAGTAGTCGGCCTAGGTTGCTTGGCTGGTGGACCGGAAATGTCCGTAGAAATACGTTTTCCTGTCCCCATACCACCCGCTCTAGGCGGAGGATTAGGCTTAGCCTTCTCCACCGTATCCCTTAGAGACGGTATAATGCCATTAAACAACAGCGAAGATGCTGGCGATTGCTCCTTCAAAGTACGAATGACTATATCAGGAGCATGGTTGACGACGGGAGACAAGTAAGCTTGTCGTCTCAGATGAACAACCATCGCAGCATTGAACGCGGCTAAAGCCATTGCATCAGCATTAGCTTTAGCAGCCACGTTCTGAAGATCCGCCAGTAATTGTAGCTCAGGACTACTACTGACTGCTAACTGCGAACGCGACAACCTGCTCAACACAGTGGATATGGCCGTTAGAAACCAGTCCATGTGAGAGGCTATGGCTACCCCCTGCCGCGCAGCTTCTTCAATAGTAGAAGACTGCTTATCAGTTAGCGGGATCAAGACCTTGGAAGGGACCTTGTTGCCTTTACATATGTCGGCAAGATCAGTTTCCGGTTCCGCGGCCTTAAAGTCATATGCCGAATCATGAATTCCGTACGCTCTAGACGTGGGCTTCTCCACCGGAAGTGGTGCCGAAGCGGAAGCCGGTCTAAAGAGTGCACGTTTTCCCGTTCTTGTAATACGTTCCTGCATTGTTTTAGGCTGGGCTAAAACCGTATCAAGAACAGAACATAAACCATGAATGGCATCTGACGCAGGAAGTGACGACGTCTGCATGGTAGTTGTCGACGGAGCCTCTGCCATAGTATGTAGGCGAGAGGACGTCGGCAGTGGGGGTCGTGACATATTAGGGTACAACTCGTATAGAGCTTCTAGTACCTCTGAATATGAACGTCTCTCCGGATCATGATCACTGTCATTATCCTCAATGGATTGACGTTGCGCGACCCCCTGACGTCTCATCGATGGGTCAGTAGACAAATCAACCGGATCAGACGATACTACCGGAAGCTGTGTCGGAACCGGGGATGGAACCTGAACAGTACCGGAAGCGGAAGTCAAGAGTCGCCGGAACTGATCTAGTTCAGCTGCCTGTTGTTCCATTCTTTGCAGAATAACAGCAGACAGAGAACCATCAATAACCGGAACTCTCGTATTGATTTGTGGACTGTTAGAGACCCGCCTATAAGGGGATGCAATAGGCCTAGCCCACTGCATTTCCGGACGAACCGGAAGTCTCAACCCACCGGGGTTTGTCACAACAGGCCTCCTTATAGTGGGACCGGAAGGACGAAAAGTCCTAACCGGAATCCCGGAGTTA